>JABUQX010033106.1:0-27169 GCA_015478945.1 Trachelipus rathkii
ATACTGTAAATAATAAAATAACGGAGTATGTCTTTTAAGAATTGGAGTGCGGACTATCTAGGCCCTAGAAGAAAGGTGGAAAAGGGGGATGGAGAAAAGGAGGGAAATAAAGGAAAAGGGAGCCAGGCAAAGGAGGGAGAAGGGAAAGAAAGACAGAAGGAGAAAAAGAGGGGGAAAGAAAAAAGGGAGAAGAAGGGAAAGGGGGAAGGGAAATGCATGGAAGGCAAAAAAGAGGAATAAGACGAAGAAGGAAGAAACAAAAAAAAAAAGAAAAGGAAATGAAAAGAGAATGAGGAAAAAGAATGGAAGAAAAGGGGAAAGGTGCGTAGCATGCAAAAAACGGGCCTTAGGGTATTCAATTTTTTTTTAATAAAAAAAACAAAACAAATTGTTTTTAACCTTCTTTTATTTATCAAATTCTTGAGAACCTTTTTCCTGTACTTCTAGAACCTCCCATTTAATAATCACACTCATTCTCTCCACCTCCAACCCTCCGCTCATTCTTTTAAATCACCCACCAACAATCTGATGAATACGAGTCCAAAATTACTGACACTCCTGGCAAAACCTTTTACATTTTTCACATATTTAGCGTATCTATGAATGAATATCTATCAATAATTTCTTGGATAAAAATTTCTGTTGTGCTATTCCATCTGTATCTTGTACAACTGTTTGATTCTTTCAGAATGAAAACAAGTTATTTATGATTTTCATTCCATTTCTCAGCACCAAATCAATCTCTAAGGCGCTTCTCCCTCCACTTTCCTGGACTTCCTCTCCATACCGCACCCATACCTCTCCAGCTTCACTTCTTCTCCTCTCCACACTTCTCTTGCAATTAAAGCTCTCCCATGCTATACACAAAATATCTCAATCTCTCTTCACCCACCTCACCCTCTCTTCCACATTCATTCCATAAACTCTCTTTTATCCTCCATTTGTTGTTGTTGCCCCTGCCTTCCGATGGTGCATATAACACCTGAAAAAACATTATTTATAAATTTTCCCTCATTTCGTTGCATAAGTGAATTTCAGTTAATAAAGGCTCTCATTGAGTATACACTCCCACACCCTAGCAACATAAAACTTTAGAGAATCTTCTGGTTCCACACTATCAATACCAACTACCGATGCTTCCATCGACTCTCCATCCTCCTCACCTTCGTAAAATATCAACAATAATTCAGCCCCAAGATCTCTGCCACTCTCCTCTCCCTCTCACTCCTCATTTTCCGCCGTCCCATTACATCTTATCCTCCTCTTCTCTTCCATCATATCCAACGCATCCCTCCTCCTTCCACTGTATGTAGCCACTTTATTGAGCACATTTCTAAATATGTTCGAAGAATTGTCCTAATTCGTTTTACAAATCGTATAAAGCGTATGTTTCCACAAAAGACCTGTGTACCGACGTTAGGTCCTGAGAATGCAAGCAAGTTCTTCAAGTTAAAGCGGCCTGACATAGGACACTGTCCATTGTTCTAGACACATGCTCCCGTTGGCGTTACCAGTAAGACAAGGACGTGAGTTGACTTTTCCACCCCCATATATAAATATAAATAATATATATATATATATAAATATATATATATATAATATAAATATAATATTATATATTTGTTATAAATTAATAATTAATAATTATAATTTATATATTTAGTATATTTATTAGTAATATAATAATAAGACGAATTTATATTACATTAATTTATTATAAGATAATATAATTAATTAATAATATTTATAATATAAATATATAATTAAACATTATTGTTTAGATACTATTAAAATACTAATATTAAAATAATATCGATTAATAAATTACAATTAAAAATAAAGCATATACAAATACACTTTATTAGATTATATTTATTATATGAATAATATATAATATATATTAATATATATATATATATATATATATATATATATATTATATATAATATAAAATATAATATATATATATATAATATTATAATAGTTATTAATATATAATATAAATAGGTTTGGAAAATAACCTAGGTTATTTAAAAAAAAACCTCAAAAAACCATTTGTTTATATTTTTAAATAAACCAAATAAAACCCAATGTTTTTTTTGGTAATTTGTGTTTATGGTTTTATGTTTAATCGTGTTTTTAATGCGTTTGTAGTGGTTGTAGACGAAGACTCAATTCTCGGACGTATAAGCACCACTCCGAACTTCTGACAGAATACGTTTCTTAAGATCTTAAATTTAAGATTTAATTTTTGTTGTTTTCTGGTATAAAATCTTATTATTTTTGAGTACATAAACCATCCTAGATTAAACAAATACAGAGATATACTTATATAATAAACTCTATCTGAGAAAAAAAGATTATACTTTATTTTTTACCAAAATAAAAAGAAAAAAGAAAAAGATAAAGAAAATTTTATTCTCTCTGAACCATGACTCAATCCAAAGACATTCTATACCTTATATTAATACTAGAATATATATATATATATATATATAATATTATTATATATATATAATATATGATAATAATATATATATATATATATTATATTATATATATATATTATTATATATATATATATATATAAATATATAGTTAGATGAAAGGGAAGTAGAGAAAAGAGAGAGAGAAGAAGATATAAAAAAAATAGAATATAATTTGAGATTATACAAAAAAAAGACAATTTCCCTTTGCTGTTCCAACCTATTTTCAATGTTCGCTGTGCAACAATTGCGAAAGTTGAAATACCCTTAAATCATAGTTATTATGAGTTGCTGATAAAAGCTTCATTATAATAACCGTTCGCATCTAATTTTCTTAGATTCTAATACTAGATGAAAAGACCACGCTACGAATAATAAAGATGCCAATAGAACTTTTATGAAATGGAGGGAGATTTTGCCTAATTATACAAAGGGCATTTCCAATTCAGGATACCATTTTCATAAATTCTTGGCTTTTGATACTCACCCTCTATATACTTCGGTATATCTTGGGTTAAAAATATACGCCAATAAGTGATCTTCTGTTTATGATGTAATTACTCCTTTTAAATTAATTTTTGGTCAGGATGTAGAATTAACCGATCTAGCTCCATGCTTATTTTCCAAAATAAACAGGATACTTAGTTTAACAGCATCATTCTAGCTTGGTAATCGTGCCATCCACACCACAAATCATTTATTATAATCTTTAAATGGGCATCGGTGGTAGAAAATGAAATCTCAAGAGCGCGAAACAAATTCAAGTTTAAAAACAAAAAATTAAATTCAAATAAATATAATATATAATAATGATTATTATAAATTTTATTTATTAAATTAGCTATATTTTTACTTTAATCATCATTATATTTTTTTCTAAATTAAAAACCAAATGAAAAATAAAAAAACAATATAAAAAAAAATGGAATTAAACGAAAAAATATAAATAAATATATAAAATAAATAAAAAGATAAAAAAAAAAAAAAAATAATATTAACACAAAAAAGAGAAAATATAATATTTAAATATACCAATAATGCTTAGTCTGCCAAATATCGATGAGAAAAAAAATTAAAAGAAAAACAAAATAATAAAAACATGATTAGAAGAAAAACAGATAGAAAGTTAGTATTTATTGAAAATAATAGAGGACAATGTAGTGAGGGGAACATGTTGGGTTGTGAGGGGGTAATAACCATGTTTTAACCAGTTTATAAACCAAGAGGTTATAGAAGACTGGACCGTCGCCGTTGGGGTTATGAAATAATATAACTAATTTATTATATACGCCTATATATACTTGACTATATACAACTATGAACTACTATAGCTACGCTATCTATTAATTATATACATATTACAAAATGGACTTTAATATGATATACCATAACTCAATAAAATATAAATAATATAATTATTAAAAAATATAAATAAAAAATATATATTAATATTATATAATATATTATTATATTATTATTATATTAAATATTATTATAATAAATGTTAACGAGTATAAAAAATGAAATTGTAAGTGTACGAACTTGTATTAGAAAAAACGGAAAGAAAAAAATATCTAATGAGAGTACGATAGAGAAGACATGAGAAAGAGTAGGAGGATAAGTAGAGATAGACAGACGGGGGTCAGACCGAAAAAAGAAATAGAGTAGTACATACATATAGACATCGACAAGAGAGAGAAGAATAAAAAAAAAAAGGAAGAAAAGAAATTAGAGAGAGAGAAAAATTAAGAGATAGAAAGAAGATTAAAAGAGAAATGTAACAATGCAGGGATTAGGAGAATAGAGAGAAAAAAAAATTTAATTAAGAAAAATAAAAGAGAGAGAGGAGTAGTAAAAGAGAAGAAAGAAAGAAATATAGAGATAAAAAGAGATGAAAGAAAAAAGACGATAAAGTGAGAGGATGATGAGAAGAAAAACAAAACAGAAAAAAAGCGAATCTAGCTGTGGCCGGATATGGCGAAAGAGGTGAGAAAACGAAGAGATAACAGATGAGAAATCAAAGCAATGCGACCCCGAGCGCCGGTGAAGTACCGAGCATAAAGCAAAACGACCCGAGCGAAACAGATCCACTTACCTTTATCTCTTATTAATTTCTATTCTCTAGAAAATTATTATCCGCTTTATACTTATTCAAGAAATTCTATACCGTTTACAAATCTCTGTGGCACAGTAACTCTTCCAAATCCACTCTTGATATAAAACACAAATTAATAATTATTCAATCACTCTAATTACTATACACTATTGCTACTACAACTTTACTCTTTATAGATCTATATTTATTTTACTCTCTCTTATAATTTATTTTATTATAATCATTCTACAACGCTTTGTGAACATATTATGTCACCGTGTTAGAAGTCATACTTCCTTGAAAATAGCTATAGTGTATATATAAATAATTAATATATACTCAAATAAATAATTATTATACCCGTAATTATGACTGACTCCTCAATTTTATAAACTAGACAACAATTTCAGACGTAAATTTTATTAATATCTACGTAACTTTTGTGTATTAGTAGTATCTTTTAATAAATAAGAAATACTGACTTTTGATAATTATATTAATATATTAATTATATATATACTGATATTATATATATTTAATATATTATAATATATATATAATATATATATATAATATTAATTATAAATTTAGTATATATATTTATATTTAGTATATAATGTCTAAGTAAAACTATATTATATATCTTATAATGAGGAATATAATAGTATAAACTATATTATTAGAAGGAGTATCTGCAAAATTTTTGTCTTATATTCATTTTCCATTCTCGTCAATTAATAAACTCATTAAAAAAAATTTTAAAGATCATTTTCAAAAAAATTATTTAGTCACAGAAAACCTAATTTAAGAAATTCTTGTTTAAAGCATATATAACAAAAAATTGTTTGAGATAAAAATAAATCAGATTTATATAAAGTGTTTTATTCTAAGTTTATATAATATCCTTATAAAATATGAAGAGCATATATTAGACTTGGATAAAAGGGGTATAATAAGATTAACAAATTAAGTGTTAGTTCACTAGTGAATATGAGTAAATATAATATATATATATTATATATTAATTAGAAAATTATATAAGTAAGTGATCCTATATATAAAATTTGTAGGTTCATAATACTATATATATTATAATTATATAATATATTATAACATATATATTTGGAATACTTTTATTACATATATTATAATATATACTATTATATATTATATATATTTATATAATAATATAATTATAATAATAATATATATATATTATATATAATTATATATATATATATATATATTATATATATATAGATATATAACTAAATAATAGGATGTTAATAATTCAATAAAATTAATAAAAGTATAGTACTGAGGCTATGAAGGTAGGGGCGGAGGATCAAGGTATTGTAACCCTAGAGATCGTGAGGGATATATATAAAAGAGAATGAGTGATAATATATCATTTTTATGTACTCTAATTTGTGTTCTGAATAAAGATATTCAAGAACTCAACGTATTAGAACGACATTTTTTATTTTCTCTTTTTTTTCGGTCGTATGATCCTTGAATTTCGAACAGCGTGGACTACATACCAGTTCTTAATGTAAGATTGTGACAATCTTATTTCCTTTGATATTTACCCTTTTTAGCATATGGTACAGCTGATATATATATTTGCCATTGATTTATATTAATCAGAGTTTTAATAAATACTGAATATTTATATGATTACAGTAATATTTAAAGATTTCTATTCATGATCATATTCATTATTATTATGTCTATGCTTGTTATTATATAGCCTGTGTTAATATTACGTCACTATATGTTTGATATTATATTCTTAGTAACTAATAGTAGAAGATTAAGAAATAATAGTATTTTTTAAGTAGGGTCTCTAATATTTTATACATTAATAGAATACTTCATTAGAATGATAGTACTATAATATCATAAACCTATTACTGTGAAAGTAATTTAATTATAATATTTATTCAAATTTATAAAAAAATAAAAGAAGCCAGCTATATTCTGTAGCCCCTTTTATACTTGAACAAAATTTAAATAAACGTTAGTTAAGATTTTCGTATGTTATAACATAATATATATATATTATATATATAATATATATATTATATTTATATATAAATATTTAAATATAATAATATAATTATATATAATATATATTATATATATATCTATTATATTATATATACATATTAATTAATATTATTATATATTATTATAAAGATTGTAATTATATATAAATATTTAATAAATATTATTTAATATATATTAATATTTTAAAATAATATATAATATATATATATATGTAATATAAAGTATGGGAATATGATTTTACATATATATGATTATAATATAATATTATATTATATGTATATTATATATTAATATATATATTATATATCTAAAATATATATTATATATATATATATATATAATATATATATATATATATATATATATATTCACTCAGCTTGAGGTACTCCACATCATCAAAAACCTTTAAAAAAATAAAAAAAAATAAAAATTAAAAACTCATAAGCTTAAAGGTCCAGAAAAAAAAATCTCCAATATTCAACTCAAATACCTTGAAACTGAAGCCATAGCAGTACTAACTCAAATATTCAATACAGCTTTGCAAAACAACACCATTTAACCTTTCTGGAAACACGCAATATAATCCCCATATTAAAACCTCACAAACCATCTAATAACCAAGCTTCATATAAACCCATTTCGTTCTCGGAAGGTTAATCCTAAACAGAAGCTTCCCCTATATCCCCTTTCCAGATACACAACATGGTTTCGGACAAAAACACTCCACCACCAAACAACCTACCGATCTGGCACAAAACATCCTTACCGGTTTCAACCAAAACCTACCACCCTCTCGCACTCTCCTAGTAGCAATAAACATAAACAAAGCATTCGATACAGCCCCACGTCACATTTTAATAGACAAAGTATTAAACATGGAAATAAACATCAATGACAAGAAAATAATATCAAATTTCCTATCCGGTCGTACAGCTAGACTCATACAAATACACTACACCTCTCCAACATACACTTCATATAATGGAATCCCCAATCGCCATCCTATAACGAACACTCTCTAACCTTTTTATACACGATTTACCACAACCCACATCCCCCGCTATAAAAATCAATAGTTATGCAAACTATCTCACAATCACAGCTTAAAACCTTTCCATAAATACAGCAAGACAAAAATTACAGCAATATATAAACCATTTGGAGCAATGACTGTCAACAAACAGAGTGACAGCCTTTCCCTATTACTTACACCTGACAGAAGAGAGTATAATACCCATCCAACTGTTCCCCTCTCAAACAACAGACTCCTTCTTAATAAGCAACCCACCATCCATGGGTTAACTTTTGATACAACATGATATTCACCCATCACATAACATTTTCTCTAGAGCCACACATAAACTGAATGCGATGAAGCGCTAACTGGAACAAATTTTGGCCAGCACAAAAAGTCCCTCACAATATTTTATAGACCACCTGGGCTCCCACGATATCAAAGTCCAACATTCAAAACCCATAGGTCGTTTAAAACAAAGCTCTAATAATAATAACAGGCTGTCTTCCATTCACTCCCATCCATCCCTTGCAAACCAAAATAAAAATCCTTTTTATAAAGAATAGAGACCCATCTCGATATGATAGGCTATCAATTTCACAGCAAAACACTCTCAAAAGACCACTCCCTACATCAAATATTACAGCAACATCAGGCACTAAGAAATAAAAAAAAATCACACCAGTCATGTACTATTCCAACATATTGTAGCACTCTTTCCTCCTCCCCTAAACACGTCCATTATCAAACATATCCATACTCAACTAACACAAAGAACAATCTTTGAATATCCAAACAACACCATACTTCAACCCGGTCATCCCGAAATATTTCCCACAGAACAATCCTTCGACCGTGAAACCAAAGCGATGCTGTTCCGTTTTCGCTGCGGGCACCACCCTTCCCTTCAGGAATGTAGACATAGATTTCATAATGCTCTCTCCTTCTACTGTCACCGATGACCCTCCCAAATAAACTACGAGACAGGACAACTCTTGCCAAAGTGTTTAGTCTTAACGGACATCAGACGTAACTTTAATACACTTTCTCTGAGGGATCTATGGTCCCGGTCTGCTATGATAGTACAATAACTCGTGATCGTCTGCTTCTCATAGGAGGGGAGCGGGGGTTACCAAGTATGTAAGCGTATATATATATATATATATATATATATATATATATATATACAGATATATATATATATATATATATATATATATATATATATATATATATATATATATATATATATATATATATATATATATATATATATATATATTTATATATATATATATATATATATATATATATATATATATATATATATATATATATATATATATATATATATATATATATCTATATATATATATATATATATATATATATATATATATATATATATATATATATATGTCAAACAAGAATAAAAGATTTTGCTTTATGTTTCGAAAGTGGGTAGAGCTTAAAATGTGATAAACCTAAAAAAAATTCTTGATGGTTCATGCTCTGAAAGTGGTTTTTCTGCTTTACTATGGTCTAATTTTTTGTAAGGCATATTACAAATT
Organism: Trachelipus rathkii; assembly: GCA_015478945.1. Classification (NCBI taxonomy): domain Eukaryota; kingdom Metazoa; phylum Arthropoda; class Malacostraca; order Isopoda; family Trachelipodidae; genus Trachelipus; species Trachelipus rathkii. The sequence goes on from JABUQX010033106.1 coordinate 9,238, forward strand.
ATCATATTATTTATTAAATTCTTTTCGTGAAATATGTTATTGTGGAGAAACATAGTAAAGCTAATAAATAATATAAAACAAATTATATAATATATGATTCTAACATAAACACGAATAACAATAAAAATTTATGTTCAAGTTTTGTACTAAGTGTTTTTGTAGTAATAGGAATGAGTTTTCACGTTTCAAATCATTAAATCATTTAATTATTAAATCATTTTATCATCAAACCATATCCAAGATAGGAATGGAAAGAGGAGGGGTATGCCTCTGATTAAGTGATTAAGTGATTAAGGTAACAAAAAATGTATAATTTAAAGTTTCCTAAAAGAAAATATGAATAATAAAGTTTTAAGTTGAAAAGAAAACTGAAATAAAGTTATCAAAGTCACAGTTTAAAATAAAATAAATTAATTTAATGCCTATAAAAGAAAAAGAGATATGAATAAAATAGATTTTAAATGTATTAACAGAAATTAAAATCTAAATGATTATATAAAGTAAGGTTACGGGTTGCTTTTGGTTTTACTAGCTTGAACGATATTGCTAGTGTTAGGCAAGGTTAGGCTGGGTTAAAACATCATTCAGATTATCACAGAAAATCGCACTCTCTTCAACATTACCCTCAGATGGACCATAGGTCACAACCACACATACCTTGACCTTTTCAAACTTAAATTTAACCATTAGAATTCTAATACTCCCACACACAAAATCTACCATAGCTCTACTCCACAAGACACTTATCAGAATTGCAATCTTTCTCCCCTCACAACATTCTTTCCACCCCAGCGAAAACACATTTCACACCACACCACACCACACTACACCACTCATTTTCACCGTTTCCTTTCATCATTGTTTCAGTCAAAGCGAGCAAATCAAATTTGCCCTTCTTAATATATCCATCACCTCTTTTCTCTTCTCCTCAACATTTATTCCTCTGGTATTTCATGTACCCATACGATTCACACATTTTTGCCGTAAGATAGAGGGCCGCTTACGGCGATCACGATATTCTCCGAGGCATGCATTAGCATTTCTGGCAAAAAATAAGTGGTAGTGGGCAGGCAACCCAACTACCACCCTCCCTTATTCTCCTTCTACGACACGCAGGACATACCATCTAGGCAATTCTTTCTCCCCCACACATAGGGATATAAGGGATAGGGATGTCTGTAAGATGTTGTCTAGAAGAGGGGTGTGGATATAAGTATGTGTATATGATATGTGGAAAAGGTGGTGTGTGTAAGATGTTGTCTGGAGGATGAATGTGTATATGAACGAAAAAGAGAAAGGCGAACCATTAGGCACTGGAATAATACCATATGCAAAATTTGAAGTAATTTTATCGCTGTGAGTGTGCGTATACTCTCTCTCTCTCTCTCTCTCTCTATATATATATATATATATATTATATATATATATATATTATATTAATATATAATATATATATATATATATATATATATATATATATATATATAGTATATATATATATATTATTGCCGCGTCCGATTCTGGACCTAGTGTTACACATAACGAGCAAAATATAGAACTACTTTACAGGAATATTTCTGCTGAGGCTAGATTTTCGAATTATTTTATATCTTTCAATCCTCCTCCTCCACAATTTCTATCTATTTTTTTTTTAAATTCCCACCAATCATTCAATTTAAATACTTTTACGTAGGTTGTTCTCCCTTTTTTCCCATCACAGCCCATTGGGCTATCCGGTGCCTCTTCATGCGTGGGTTTTCATCTCACCTCACACTTCTTCCCCCTGGATGAAAGTACAGAAGTAAAACCGATCCTTTAGCTCTTCTTTGAGCGGGTCACCAATTGTAGGAAACCTGAGCCTTAGCTTATGACTGAGGAGGCTATTCTACACTTTGGTGTATAACCTCGGGCTTTACGTGAAGATATAAGGTACCGTGTGGTACACGGGAGTAAACCGGAGTAGAGTTCCGGGAGGATCCTCACGAGGCCACATTCACAGCCTATCCTATGGGGTGGGGTCCGGGAGGATGTGTGGGTCTCTGGCCTGCAACCTGTTGTGGGGAGGAGGATTACCCTTCCTTATGAAATATATGTTTTTACAGCCCATCCTGTTATCTAATTTTATGTTTCATTTGTTTTATTGTTGTAAACGCTCGTCCTTGGAGACGAAGCTTGTGGTTTAATTTTTTTGTGGAAACGTCTATTAAAGAAAATATGTTATTAGATCAAGGAGAGTTTAATAACAACAATTATCATCTGTCGTGTTCCAGCCTGATCCCACATCTGTCCCTACTACTTCTAGACCAGCAGGTACTTCCACTTTTCTTCCTTCTCATACACCTGAGGGTCCTTTGCATAACTTAAGCGATTCGTCGACTGGTATGCCCCCTAACACCCCAGGTGCCCAAACTGTTAGGCAATCCCACAAAGGTGCCCTCATAGTCGTTCTACTCGTTTTTTTACGCCATATGCTGCTCCCTCTCCGGGAATACCAACAGATATATCATTCCTGATATAGTACTTATTGCGATCCACTACCCCAAAGCTCTTACTGAGAAAAGAACCATTCTTCTTAGCGATGCATTTAAAAAAGCTTTAGAGTTGAAGACATCAGTCACATTATGGAGCAATGGGTCCCTTCCTCTTCAAGCTGCTACCTCGGATCAAAGTTCTATTTTGTCATCCTTAACTCGGAAACATTCCTCTTATTTCTACTCCTGATGAAATAAGAAACACATCACACATTATTTCTACTCCTGATAAAATAAGAAACAAATCTAAAGGCACTATTTATTCTTTTGAACAAAAAGACGGAGATACTGCTGTCATTTTAAGAAATTCCCAGCAGAAAAGATTTTCCGTTAAAAGCATTTATAGATTTCCTCCTCGTCGGGACTAGCCTGACACTTCAAATCCTCGTTTACTGATGACCTTTAATACCCATGTCGGCGATTTCATTACCAGTTACCCCTACATGAGAGGGAGATCCAACATAGTATGATTTGTTTCTTACGGGAGTGGAGCAGCCAAAGAAATTGTTGTACAGATGATATCATTGTTTTTAGTATAAGGGGTTTTAAGCGGCTGAATTGCGCTGAGAGAATCTGAATAAATGACATATGAGTGGTCTTGTAAGGGAACATTTAGGAGAAGATAAGAGCAATCATTTATACGTGAGCAAGGAATAAATTGAAGCATGAGGGGGCAGGGTATGGGAGAGGTGGGTAGGAAAGACAGCATGACGCCCACACTATCCAATGTTTAAGAACCGTCAGTAAATACTGGAGTAAATCCACCGTGAACTGCGAAATGAGATAAGAATGATGCCTTTAACAAGGCAGCAGTATAGCTAGCTTTTGAGAAAGAGGTCAGGACCAGGCAAATGGTGGGAGTAGGAAATAGCCAAGGTGTTTACCCATCGTTATAAGAGAAAGGTAGAAATATTTTACAAAGAGATGTTGAAGAAGTAAAGGAAGTTATAAACTGTGTTTGGAAATGACCAGTAATTAGGATTCTGAGGTATCTCTCACAGAATCGGTGTCAGAGCAGACTGTATTGGGGCTTGGAAGAGAAGATAACTTGCACGCATGATACATTCCCTTCGAAGAGAGAGTGGCATTATTAGATTCAACTTCAAGGCTCACCCGAGGGGACGATCGGAAGACTCCAGTGGAGATACGAATCGCCTCGTTTTTGGATGGGATCTAACAGGTGTAGTAGAGTTCGGGATGCCTGACCATATACTACACAGCCATAGTCCAGCTTCGATTGGATTAGGACGATAAAAAGACGTAAAGGGTGTTTGCGATCAGCACCCCATGATTTTGAGGCGAGATGACGTAATAGGTCAAGCACGCGATGACAAGTCGTTTCCAGGTGTTTAATATGCGGTGCGTATGTTAAGTAGTCATCTAGAATGAGTCCTAGAAATTTAACTTGTGAAGTTACAGGAATGGGTGAACCATGTAAGGTTAGGTTCACGGGAGGAATGTGACAGGTTCTTCGATTCTCTTTTCTCTTAAAAAAGTACTGCTGAGGTTTTGTTGGGTGAGAAATGGAAGCCATGGAAGTTACCCCATTTTTAAATATTCTCAATAGCTAGTTGAAATTGCCGTTTCAAGAAACGGCAGCCTGGCATCAGATACATATGGCGCAAGGTCATCAACATAGAGAGAAAAAAATTGACCGTCGACTGGATAGATGTAACGATGTCATTAACTTCGAGAGCAAATATTAATACACTTACAACACTACCCTGTGGAACGCCTTCATCCAGAGTAAAGCGACGTGATAGAATAGAGAAGCACCGAACCTGGGTGGATCTATTTGACAAAAGGCATTTAATTAAAAGAGGGAGTTGTCCTTTGAAACCGAGCGAGTGGAATTTAAGGAGAACCCCAGTTCTCCACGTTGTGTCATAATCTTTTTCAAGATCAAAAAATACACCAAGAACCATCCCACCAGTTGAGAAGGCTTCCCGGATGCCATGGTCCTGTTTTAACAAGGGATCCGCGGGCGAACGATTTTTCGTAAACAAAATTGAAATTTGTTAATGCCTGGCGACTCTCTAGAAAAGGGAGAAACCATTTTCTCCATTAATTTACAGATATGACAGATCAGCGAAATTGGTCTTTGGTTGTTCGCCAACTTCGAATCCTTCCCAGGTTTGGGGATAGGGATTACAAAAGCTGTAGTTCAAATAGATGGTAAAGAAGATTTGATCCAGATTCTGCTATACAGATGCCGAGGGGTGAATGTGACGGAACATGATGTACGAAATCATGTTTGGGCCAAGGGCACCGTCTTTACTATTCGCCAGTGCAGTTTGATACTCTGCAAGTGTAAAAGGACGGTTATATGTGTAATATTAACCTTTTGCTGTTAAAAAGTGTGATAGTGAAGTATTAGTTCTCACTTTTTGAAAGGCTCCAGGATAGCGGAAAGAGCTCGAGTGGCTAGCAAAACTATAACCTAATGCATCTGCAACAGCAGCAGGAGCGGAGATCGTGTCGGTTATATCAGGCCCATAACGGAGGACTGTGGGTGAAGGGTTGTTGGAGCGAAGAGATATTTTCTGTGCAACTTTCCACTCTAAAGGAATGGGAATTGTGGAGTTGACGGTCGAAATATAAGTTCGAAAATATTGTTTACGTGTTTGGCGATTAATTTGCCAAGATCTCGCAGCAGCTGCTTTAAAATTAATCCTGTTTGAGGTGGTTCGGGTCCTTTTGTATTGCCTGTAGAGTTTCTTCTTCTCTCGGCTAGCATGTGCGCGCTCTTGGGGCCACCAAGGGGTTGCCGTCCGCCGTTTCCATCGAGCTAATCTTACCCTTTGAATTGTTTGGATAGTAGACTATTCAAAGAATAACAATTGTATGGCTCAAGCCAACAATAAATTACCAACCCTTTCGAAAGGGAAGTGGTTTTGCAACGCCCTTACGACTCCCGTAAAAGAAAGGATGGTTGAGTATGATAAAAAGACGATTCGATTCCTTCATTTTCCAAAGAAATAATAAAAGGGGTTGTCGCTTTTTAAAGTTCCCAGGAATTTTCTCCATAGACGTAATCATATCGCGTATACGCCATCCAAACGTCTAGGGAACGTGAATAAAAGAAGGAGTTTCGGATAAATTCAGTTCTTTTAAAGTGAGATATGAGTAAAAAAAAATGAACGTCAATACAATTGCCTGAAGCTTCGAAAATTTTGCAGGCAATAGCGAGCTTAAAATATCAGGTTTGGTACCTGTTTTATACGCAAATGTTCATCCCAACTTCCCCTAGTAAAGGAAGCCAAGAATAAGTTTCTTAGCAGTTTTGTGTGCTTAGTGAGCACAGATAAAAGACGTTATTTGCGCGTGTAACGTTAATGTCTAAGTTGTGAACATTGTATTTATTTTGTCAAGGACACAAAAGAAAATATGGTTCTGACCTATTCTTCATCTGAAGGAATAGCCTTAATGTGTGTTGTCGTAGTAATGTGAGCTTGACGTGTAGTTCTCTCCGGTTGAGAACCCAATGTGTGGGTTCCTCTAAAGAAGACGCGTCATCTAAATTAAAAATATTAGAAATGAGTTATATCATAAATATAAAAATAAATATAGCTCGAGTGATCTCCCCATTTTTTGTATTTAATGAAACTGATCGGACGTACCCATCAGGAGAAGTGTGAAGGGTTTTTACTATGCCTAATTTTCATTTCAAACGAGGACCATCATCCTCCACCAAGACTACATCACCGATAGCTGTTAGGATGGCCAGAAACATTTCAAGATTGCTTAAGATTAAGTAAATACTCCTTACTCCATGAACACTGGAATTTTGAAACTCGATACCTTTTATTAAGTTTAACCGGGTCGCCGGTAAGTAGTGTCGACTCTAAAAGCTCTCTGGAATAGGGAATAATGTTAAAGGTTTATCTAACCCACGAGTAGGTGTGAGGGTGTGAGAGGCTCTCGCATGAGGGCTCGTCTCCAAAGGTTATGTTATAACATCATCAATTAGTTGTTGTTTTTTTTCCGTTCGTGAATTGTTTCATTTGGTAGGATGTAATGTGTGATGAGAGATCCACAGTCTCGCGTCTAAATCTTCAGTGGAAGTGAGCTTGCTCTCTCTCTCTTCTGGGTGCACTGGAAGGAAAACTGTTTGTTTCTCCACCTCCTCTTCATCGAAGTTCGGATGGAAGATGTTCCGGCTCGATTGTCTTCTTCGCTTATTGGTGGAGCGGGGGGGTGCTCGCTTGTTGTTGGGGATTGTTTCGGTCTATGAAATCGTCTATTAGTTAGACGAACTTTCGGCTCTCGATACGTTTGCAACGACTCGAAACTGTGACTCAAAATTGCTGGAAACAAAGCTTTCCCCAAATTAATTTTCCACGTTGGCGTAGCCATCAGGCTTGATTCCGTCGGAAAGTCTCATATGACTTTCAAAATGGGGAAGAGCGTCCCGAGCCCAGAAGAATTCCTATATCTGTCACGCTATTTCCAGTGGGATAAGGGTTGGCTAATTTGATATGATGTCTACGTAGCATCCTTGTTGTCTTGACCAATCCAGGGATATGAATATCTGTGGGAAGGTGATCAGCAACGATAGCCGAGATGGGAATGGTGCCATCTTCCGTCTTAATTTTTAAAGTCACGACATCACGCAACATGGCGGGGCCATTTTGATTGATGCCGTTAATAGCTATACGAACTTTGGAGTGAGGAACACATTGCAATGCTTTCACCACCGAGCGAGATACGAGACTGCTTTGCGAGGGTTGATCATAAAGTGCTCTTACAAGTATAGTCTTGTGTCCTTTATAAACAGATAAGTCTGCTAATGGTAAAGCAACTCCTCTATTTGCTGAGAACAGTGTTGTCACATTCGAAGTCTCCTGAGGAGGAGACGTGGGTTGTGTCTGTGGGGAAACGTTTACCCTCTGGCTCTGATTTCCATTTTGACGACAGAACACTACATGATGATCTGTTGCCTGACACTTAAAACAAGGCCTTTGATTTTTGCAATTGGAGGTGGTGTGGTTCTGAGCCAAACACCTTTCACACCAACCTTGGGCCTTAACAACCTGTTGTCTCAATTCTGGTGTCGGAAGCAAGACACACTCCGAAGGATAATGTGGTCCTTTACAAAATCTACATATTATGACTTTATCCACAGTATTCTGACTGGTAGGGGCCGCATTTTGAGCAGGCTGTTTTGTAGAGTGGAATTTTGTTCCTGTAGTAGTCAAAATTGTTGAAGCCTTCGGTTTGGCTCCTGGGGACTTCTGTTTGTTTGTTGGTAATTGTTGTGAAGTGTATTTTCTTTTTTAATGATTTTTTTTTTTCCCTGGGTTTTCCCCTTTCCCCTTATCAGCTTCACTTTGGTTCGGAGAAATTTGTTCTAGATGCTTGCCAAAAAAGGAGTAGGGCTTGATCTATTACCATCTTCAGAGAAAGTCTAGAGTCCATTTTTCTTTGGCCTGCCCAGGGTAACTTTGGTCTTTTTCCTAAGGTATTGTACTAAGCTAGAACGGCGAATCTAGGAATGATTGAGCAACTTTTACACTCACCGACCATCTCCTTATTAAGGGATTCTACATAGCAGAACAAATCTGCTTTAAATCTATAGCAATTCTCATAATTATATTCGGAGGAGACGTCCACAAATTTAAAATTTAAGCGTCTCAACGACTTGGCTTTGTTACAAAGTCATTTTTTGAGCTGCTTCAGAACAATCTGGTAGTTCTCTCCGACCCGTGCGTATCCGGAAACAAGTTTCTAGGCATTAACCCCTAAGCAGTTGAAAAGAAGTTCCAAATTAAAATTGTCCTTATAACCGTGACCTTCTGCTATTGACTCGAATGCCTTCATAAAAGATTGAAATTCAAGTGAATCACCATAAAATAATGGTAGCTTTTTAGCAGGAGGCCTAAAAAGACCGAAGTTATGGTTGTTTCTAGAGCAACAAGAATTCCTCGTTGAGGAAGAAGTAGATGAACCTCTATTAGATTTTTTCATGGAGTTCAGATATTCATCAGCACGATTTATTTGTTCTCGAATCAACCTTTGAATTTTAAAACATTCGGTATCGTCTGCAATGAATAATGAACCGTTCAAGGAGTCTTGAATGATCATGTCACTCTCGTCAAGTTTTAAACTGATGTCGTTTAAAAATTGACTAAGTGTGAGAATAGACGGGTGTATGCATCTGGAACTGACAATAAATCTTCAAGTTCGGTAGAGGCAAGACTGAAAGCCCTTTGAGCCAAACGTACTCATTTTGAGTCCCTGAGCTCTCTTGTGTCCGTTGAATCCACATTATTCAAATCAGAAATGTTCTCAGCAGTGCTGCTGCTACCTAACTCTGGTGCAGACTCCGGGATAGACAGGTCTGTTGCGGAAGTTGTAGGAGATTGCCTTGTCGTTTTCCTTCCTGTGGGGACAAACCCCTTATCTCCCTTCGGTCTAGTCATAACCTCCTTTTTTTGTAATTTAATCAAAAACCAAAAAGGAAAGTATATACAAAATATTAAAACACGTTACACCAAAGTAAACTGCGTTTTATGTCTGTCTGTCTACTGTAAGCCAATAAATACAGATAAACATAAAAGAAAAAAATATATATAAAAAATAGAGAAAGGATTAAAAACCAAAAAAAATATGTCTGCTTCTTCAAGCGACAAAGTTCGATGTATACAAATTAAAATTACAAGCAAAAAAAAATGAAAAAATATGATTTTAGAAAACGGAAAAAAAACGAACTTAAAAAACTATCCTATGGTATATACATATAGAATCTTCTTATCTAATATCTATGTACAAACAAACCAGGAAGAAAAGACCATAATAATAATAATAATAATAATAATAATAATAATAATAATAATAATAATAATAATAATAATAATAATAATAATAATAATAATAATAATAATAATAACTATAAATAAAACTAATAATAATAATAATAATAATATATAATATATAATAATATAATAATAATATTAATAAATAATAATATAATTAATAATATATAAATAAATATAGATAAAATTAGATAATCAATAATAAATAATAATAAATAATATACATAATAACATAATAATTAATAATTAATTAACTTTATATAATAATAATAATATATAGCAATTTTAATATTAAATAATTAATATATTCTATTTTCTTATAGATAGCCTATATATTATTCATTCTATAATATCAATATTAATAATGAATAATAAATTAATAATAAGTTAATAATAATAATTAATAAAAGCAGTAACAAATTATATGGAAAAAAATCTTTCAAAACACATTATCCGCATATATGTATTTTGCATGTCGTGTGTTGTGTATGAGGGAGAAAATTATGAAAACACACACTTTACATTGCAGATATATTTGTGATTTGTGAGTTGTTTGGAAGAGCAACTTATTTAATACCAACGTTCATAGATACATGTGCGTGTGATTTGTCCTTCCACTATATACAAGGGAGATTACTAATAATAATATTAATTAATATAATATAATATATTATAATACATATAAATTTATAAATTAATAATAATTGGAATAATAATAATTTATTAATATATTAATATAATAATTAATATATATAATTAATCATATAGATAATTAATAATTTATTATAATTATTATTATATAAATTAATAATTATAATATAACTATAGAATAATAATAAATTAACACGTCTCAACAAAGATTTTGCGGCAAAACTTTGAAAGGTCATTTTTTTATAGGTAACTTGTTTAGCGCTGATTCTCGGAATAATGACCTCTGTTTTTCTAGTTGGCTTCTAGTTTTTTGAGATACAGGGTGGTCACAAAAATACATTAATTACAACAAATTTATGTAAGGTTGTAACGTAATTCACAAAAAAAAACACGATATATATATATATCTAATTATATTTATATTATAGTATATAATTTAATATTATATTATATTATATATATTAATATTTATATATTATATATATATATTATAATTTATATATATTATATATAATTATTATAATATATTATATTATTTTAAATATTATATTATTAATATATAATTATTATATAATATTTAATTTATAATTATATATAATGATTATATTATATAATATATTATATATATTGTTAAATATAGTAGTATAATAAAAATGCTTAATAGGTTTCAAAACATTCAAATTCAGTTCAATGATCTACATTATTAATGTCATTTAACTCAGATTCGCTGTCTTATATGATTGTCTTTTGTTGTGCGGTAATGTGGACAATTACACGTTGAATGCTTCCAACAATAGTCTGCCATCATGTGAGTATCCCATCTTCCTTGGTATTTTTCTTCCATCACCTTGATATCTTAATGGAACCTCTCCCCTTGTTCCTCACTATATAACTCTATGATAATACGGAAACTCCAGATCTAAGTGACTATGTAGAAAGTGAATTTTTATTGCCTCATATTAGCAGTTATATTAAATTTTTGTAAGATACTGAAAGCATTTTCTGTTAGCGAGTCTACATAGTTTTGGCAGTATTTATGGTTACCATAAAGTTTCTGACAACCAAGACAAAATTACTTTATCTCAGGCATGAATGCTTTCAATTTATCAGTCTTAATGGAAATTTATGATAATATTGTCATACCTTTGAGGATTATGGCGAATTTGAGGGCCGTAAAGATTCCAGTTTTACGCGTTTTCTCTCATTACATCTAATCCCTGGAATTAAGCAAAATCACATATAATTTTGAAAACTATTCATCCATATTTTGGTCTTTAGGGAGCTAACAAAATTGCTTCATCAGTCTCTAGTTGATGTGGAGGGTGGGAAATTTGAATATTTTTCCCCTGTCTATACCAAGTGGTTCAGTTAATGATTTTGATGCACTACAATTCATATTTTCCCTAGCAGGCACCATACACTTTTTCCCTCAGTGTTTAATCTTTAGAGCTCCATCTTACTATCCTCAAGCATTGAAACAAGGTACTTAGTTATATCGCCTTTGCTGCCAAGTAAAATGTTGACATCTTGCAAATAACGCATATAGACCACTGGCTGTTCATTATATATAAGCTTCTGCAAGATAATTTCTTATATTTTCAATATTCCTCTTTCAGTTTTTTGTTGAGTGCCTATTGGAATCGATGCATAAATATTGCCATTGTTCAATAAAACACCCTTCAAGCTTCTCGTTGAACTATCCATAACAGTCAATTTTCTGGTCGGTATTTAGGTAACGCCATTTGGAGTAGGACGTCCAGGGATGTTCCTACAGTATACTAGGTTCTTCTTCTTCAATGAAATATGGAAGAGGTACTACCTCTTGTTCGAAAAAAAAGTTATTTTACATTCGGCTTGAGACAGTTCTTTTCACTTAGTCTAATGCTAAAAGCTCAAAATCTTTGCTTGGAGAGACTTAACTCTGGTACTAAATCATTGATCTCTTCTGGGAGAACTGTTGCTGTGTAGATACTTTCTTTATATTCACTACCACTATCTGCACGTGATGCACACCAAATCCTGGATATCTTCTTCATCAGACTAATGCTAGGTCTGGGAGTGTAGTGAACACTGGGATGGGGACATCGTCGGAGTGTGGTACAGGTCGCCTGGCTGATTCCAAATCCGGATACTCAAATTTAGGTTTCTTGTAACGATTGATACCTTTCACATTAAATAAACAAAAATAACAGTCACTGTGTTGATTTCTTTGGCTCCCGCCAAACCATAGGGACAAAAACATTTTTAAACCTTTCTTCGTCCATTTTTCAACTGACGTAGATTTTCGACACACGTTTTATAGACCATTGGGAGCCCGACTTATCTGTCTCCGAGTTTATCTCCAAGCTATGCTAGTTATGCTTGCCTTCACAAAGTTAGCTAATAATATTCTTCTTTGGTTCTCCTGGCAATATTCACCCCAGATGTAGCAAGAATACATTGGGGTTACTCAAACAGGCTCTTCGTGAAGTACTCATAGGTTCTGAAAATAGAAAAAAATAAATTGTCATATATAAAGGTAAAGCCCCTAAAATGAAATAAAACGATATTACTGTAAATTATGCATTAAAAAAGATATTTTTATTAAGAGTAAATCTGGAAACTTTCTCTACTCAAGAACTAGAGCCAATCTTGAAAACCTAATGTCATTTCTGAAATCAGAACACCCGATATACTATAAATTCGATAAAAATCCTTGGCAGCAAAAAATTTCTTTTTTTTTTCTTTTTTGTCTGGCTCAGACGGTTTCTTTTCACTAATAATAATAATAATAATATAATAATAATAATAATAATAATAATAATAATATAATAATAATATAATAAATATAACAGAGTGTATGATAATCAGGTAGTATGATAACGTATAATAAAATAATAATAAATAATAATAATCATAATAATAATATAATAATAAAATATAATAATATAATAATAATAGTAATAATATAATAATATATAATAACTGCTAGAATAATAATGAATAAGAATAATAATAATAATAATAATATATAATAATAATAATGTAATAATAATATAATAATAATAAAATAAACAAAATGATTATATAAAATTAATCATTATACTAATAATAATATAATAATAATAAATCATCTAATATAATAATAATAAAAAATAATGATAATAATCTTATAAATTATTAATAATATAATAATAATAATAATAATAATAATAATAATAATAATAATAATAATAATAATAATAATAATAATAATAATAATAATAATAATAATAATAAAAAAGGAGAAAAAGGGAAAAAGAAAAAAAAGAAAAAAAATGGTTCCTACTTAACACAAAACGCAAGACATGTTTGCATGTTTGTGTGGGAGAGAAGAAAGAGAAATTTAAAACACACTCTTGTAGTACATGTGTGTTTGTCAATGTGTATTAAAAGGAAGAAAAGTTGTGAGTTCACTCGTACTGAATGAACTTTGCTCCAAGAAAGAAAAGAAAATAATTAAATTAAATTAAAATAAAATCGATTAAATTTAATAAAAAATTAAATGAAATTAAATTTAAATTTAAATTTAAATTTTTTAACACGTTCTTCCCTCGAGTTCTGAAAAGGGTAATAAATTGTCTTAAGTAAACAAAGTTCCCAATTTCACTCGAATAAAATCATAAATAACATGTAATATAAACAATTTCGAATTAAAGGAATATGAACTTTATGCTTCAGTTCATTGAAAAGTCGCGCGTTCATCAAAGTCCCAGCAAAAAACCAGAGAAAGGGATATAAATCAGTAGCGGTCGCGAGGGGCAATCGGGTATAACAAGTGGCAGCGCCGTAAAGGGCAGAGGTCACCCGCTAAAGCGATGATTAATAGTCCTGCGCCGCAAGGCACTGCGCGATGAGGGTAAAAGGTCACGCGCGAAAAGGAATAATAAATGAGGGTTCGCCGCTGGGCACAAAGCGACGCGAAGTACCAAGCGGGGGTGGGGGGTTGGGTATTAAAATTGGGCGCCAAGTATCGAGATTTGCCTTTAACCTACGATAAAATGGGGGAGATATTGAGCGACTAAAGGGGTAATATGCAGTTCCCCTCCTTCTCTCTCTAATTTTTAATCCTCCCTTTTTCTTATAAACGCAGAAAAGGAGTTACTCAACTCTGCCCGTCGAAGTATGCAGTCCACACATAGGTACGGCTTTCCTACAGGATAGCATACACAGACAGACACCAAATAATAAATATAAATGCCGTGGTACAAAAAAATGATGTAATATAATTACGATTATAATTTTGTAGTGTGAAGATAGAAGGCCTCCTTTGCCCCTCCCCCTTTCTAGTGGAATTCCTTGCTAAACATACAGATGCGCCTAAACATGCGCATTATAAATATATATATATATATATATATATATATATATATATATATATATATTATTATACTATATATATATAATATTATATATATATATATATAATATTATATATATATATATATATATATATATATTATATATATATATATATATATATATATATATATATATATATATATATTTTATTTATATATATATTAATTCTATATATATATATATATAATATATATATATATATAATATATATATATTATATATATATATATATATGAATCAATCAAATTACAAGATAAGAGGAACCCTCTTAGAAATATACAGAAAATTTCCAAGATTCCTTTAGAAAGAAATAATAGGTAAAAGCAAGCAAAGGCTAAAGAGACAGGATAGCCGTGTTTTATGTATCTCCAATAGATGAGACTGAAGAAATTTCAAGTATCATCTAAACTACTCTAGTAGGATAGTTAGAGAGTGCTTGTTTCTTCACAAATACAAATAATTAATCTCGTGTGTAAAAACCAAAAATGAAGAGCTTACCTCTGTATTCAGCTCACTCTTGGATTCCCACACACTGACCTACTTACGGAGCTGGCTCAAATTACAAGCTAGCACGATTATAAATCACCATTAATTAATATGCAATTAGATAACACACAATGCACTTAATTAATAAAAGGCAAAAAAAATGTTATTAGGCTCTGCTTCAAGTAAAGAAGAGACAAAACCCCCAAAAAAACACCACATGCACCAAAACAAGGATACACCGTATAAAAGAAGTGTTATATGCCCAAAGGAGGCCAATATGCGACTGAAACAAAGGAAATAAAGGGATGTGTCATTGGGCATTGGTACCAAGGTGTTGCAATCTTTGGTGAATAAGGGGATGACCTCACTCTACGGTCCTGTTGGACATGAGAGAATGTAACAACAAATACCCCCATCCCCATTCTGAAACAAGGGGGATTGAAGCTATAGTGCCTCGAAAACAACAGCAACAATAAAAAAATAAAAACAATTTGGTCAAGATTTGAAAAATCTTCGACAGATGGTATACTTTTCAAATCCTTAAATATTCTTTTGTTGTTTGTTAATATTAAATCTATCATTGATTTCTCTCCATATGCCTCCCTTCCGTCATCCCATCGGTACCATGTCCATTTCTGACTTTCTCTATGTTTATAGTACGTGTTCATTATACTCATGTTGTTACGTACACAAACGTCCATGATGCTATCTCCCGCCAGATTCTTATTTCCCAAACTAAACGCTCCTATCACATTCTCTATTCCTCTGCGATCCGTACCAAAACAATTACATTATAATGGAACGGTACTCTATTTTTGACGTCCTGCAATTCTTGATAATAAATTTCCCTCTCTTCAGCTGGTCTGCCTTGCTGCGGTGCGTACATCTGTTTAAAGCTCAGATTTACTCCGTTTGTCTTTATTGAAACAGACATAATGCGAGAATTTTTCTGTTCGATGTTACTTACTCTTTGTGACATCTCCTCCGACATTATCACTCCCACTCCATGTCTATTTTCTCTTCCTCCACTATATATCAATTGGTACTTATGATGAAGAACTCTAACTCCACTTCCGGCCAATCTCGTTTCACAAACTCCCAGCACATCCAATCTCCGCTCTATCATCAGCCTCACCATCTCCTCCTTCCCTCTCAACGTTCCAACATTTAAAGTGGCAACACATATATTTTTCCTAGAAGTTCCATTTCGTAATCCAAAATCGCGCGGTCGTCTTCTTAAAAGTATGTCAGGGCTCCGAGGAAAACATGAGTTTCCTGAGCAGGTGATGTCGGTTGCCGGCATGCTGGGCCTGTCGCAACCCTATTTTCCCACAAATAGTGAGGTGGTGTCAACTGCTAATTACACTGGTCAACAAATTTTGGGACATTTTTCGTAACTGAAATAAACTTACGTATTTTTCATGCAGATTCCGAAAATGATTTTAGAATTCTTGTATGACGTATAGTTTTTGAGTTACAAGCTTCCAAAGTTAAGGTATAATACCTCCAAATATGCGTATGTTGTAACAAAGATATATTATTATTATTAAACTTGACTATAAAATTAATTAATTTTATAGTCAAATTTACAGAGTTATGATGTCACGAGTATAAAACATGTATGTATAATGCATTACCACATAAAAATGATATATATTTACCTTAATTTTCCTGAATTTGTGCCACATTGAACTTTCGATAACTACTTTTTCTTTTATTTCTGAAATTCTGATTATGACCTCTCGAAGCTGTTATCACTCATATTAGCTTCATCCAACGGTACTGATACCGTTTATCCATTATATCAATTTCCTTGGTGGAATCTTTCACCTTGTTCATCGTTTACTGCCCCGAGATTTGGTGGAATGTCAGATGGAATGTAAAAAATTTATTTTAGTGACAAATTCTGCAGCCTAAGTTCTTGTAATTAACTAGCAACTCCTCTACTATACGATCGCTATTTTTAACTCGTTTGTTTCCAAGGAAGCCTGTAATAACGTCTTTGAAGGAATTCCATGCAGATAGTTCATCATGGTTTAATTTCTTGTCAAAAGCGGGGTCACGTTGTAGTTGTTGAATCTGCTGTCCGACGAAAACGCCCCCTTTCAATTTAGCGTTACTTAAGCCACGAAAAACGTCACATAAATATTTAAATCCATCTCTTTCCTTATCTATGGCCTTCACAAAATTCTTCATCAATTCTAGTTTAATATGTAATGGTGGTAAAATAACTCGCTTAGGATCTACAAGGGGCTTATACTTAACATTATCTTTGCCCGGGGTAAATGTATCTCTTTCTCTCCATGTTTTTTGTGCGTAATGTTGCTTAGTATCCCGGCTGTCCCATAAACACAAAAAACAACAGTTTGGTGAATCCTCCCTGTAGACCAAGAAGGAGTCCAACAACTTTCAGATCACAACAGATAAGCCATGTGTGGTCATAATATTTAATAGCCTTCAATATTTCGGACATACTTTCATAGGTTTCCTTCATTCCAACTTGTTTGAGTTATGCAATAAGACGGCTTTAAGGCTAGTTTTTGAAACGTCTATGAATAAGTGCCATTCATCATCTAAAAACGGAATACCGAGCTCACGCATAAGTCCATTAACATCGGAACATGAAAATATTTAAGTTACTCTTTGTAAAATTTTCTCTAAATTCCTTCTATTTCTATATATACTAATATTAAGCTTTTGATCTAACAATTCCACTCGCTGCAGGCTGAACCTAAGATTTCAAGTTGCTGTTTTGACAAATACAGGTCTCGTACTAAATCATTTAGTTCCGGTTGCGTAATCATGTGTGGTGTTGCATTTGATTCGTCTGGGATATATGGCTTATCTGCAGCACCCGATGCTCCAGCATTAGAGTCAAACAAATCTTTATCTGAGTCAGGAACCTCTTTCCAAGAAGCTGGTGCTATAGGAACCGGTAGGTTATCATCATTATGGGGGACTGGTTTCCTGGCTGAGTTAATTGTCGGATAGGCAATGTTTGCTTTAGTTTTTGAATTGAAGCCACATAAATTTGTTAAGCAAAAGTAGCAATCCTGTATATGATTCCTT
>JABUQX010033107.1:12500-37500 GCA_015478945.1 Trachelipus rathkii
AATAATAATAATAATAACTAAAATAATAATATAATTAATAACTAATTCAATAATAATAATAATAATAATAATAATAATAATAATAAATAATAATAATAATAAAAATATAAAATTATGAAAAAAAGTAAGCTAAACAAAAATATTCGTTTACATAGCGAACTACCGGTCCCTATATGATTAACATTCGGTTATTCGTCGATGTATAGAACTACGTGAAATACCGCGAAGTACTATATATATATATATATATACTATATATATATAATATATAGTATATAATATATATTATATATATATATAGTATATATATATATATATATATATATATATATGAGTAATATATAATATATACTATTATATATGATATATATATGGACTCCTTTGGGGCCGGCCTTATGGTAATATTTAAACTTGGTTATATATATATATATGATATATATAATATATAATATAGGAAATATATAATATATATAATAATATAATATATATAATAATATAAATATAATATATATAGATAAATAATATTATATATATATATATTATATATAGTATATAGATTTGATAATATATACTATAATCTTAGTCGTAATTGGGAAATATGAAGAATATTCGGTATATGAGACAGGGGATACTTGATCTACTTACGATGTACGAAATACTTGACTTGCACTTATGATATTATTGTCAATGCCTTATATATATATATATATATATATATAAAAAACCCGACATAAAATTATAAATATATATATAATATATATAATAAAATATTATATATATATAAGATAATATATTATAAATATATATATATATAATATATAATTATAATGAATAATATAATATATAATTATATAATGTAAATATATAATAGTTACTTACTACTATGTATATATATATATATAATATATATATAATAATAATTATATATAAATAGTAGTATATATATATATAATATTATAGAGTATAGTAGTATATAATATATATATATATATATATATATATATATACAAACATAAGTGCATAGAAAAAGGCTCAACATATATCTGGTCATATTGAAGAAATATAAAATAAAATTTGTCGAAAGTAATTCTCATCGTACCTGCAGCCCATCCATTTAAAACCTGAGGGCAATAGGTAAGAGGTAAAAGGTTCGAATCTAATTCCTCCAATATTCGTTTTAAATAACAGAAAAATTATATATGATAAATAATTTATTTGTTTGCTTAAGGGGGGTATATATTATGATATATATAATATAATATATTATATATATTAATATATTATATATTATAATATATATATATATATATATTATATTATATATATAATAAATATAATACTATAAGAATTTCATATATAATAATAATAATCACGCAAAACTATAATATTCGTGTGCCTCTTGACAAAACATACTGTTACTAAGAGAATCTTGTGTGGACGTCATATTGCTTATAACATTCGGAATTAATTATTTATCCTACTGAAATGATGGTAGGTTCCATTAACGTCAGCTGAAGAGTATAGAAAAGAAAAAAAAAAACCCGAATCGGAGTGAGTCTGCTGTCGAATCCCGAAAAGCTTTCAGGACGTCTGCGCCATTCCGGTGGGGCTTTCAGTGGCAGTTGTTCGCGCGTTTCGGTTCGACTTCGCGGTCCGGCGTCTGCGCGTTGCCGAAAAAAAAACGCTGTCCGTCGACGAACACACAGGAGACACACCCCTGAAGGGTCAAAAACAACACCGAAAAAAAAGCGCACTAAAAAAAAAAATATTCGGCATTCGGCGAAATGTATATTCGGCATTAGCTGCGAATGCCGAACATTCGCTGGCCGGCGAACGTCCCCCTATACTACTAATGACGTCATTTCCAAAATTAAAATTTTAAAAAATTCATTTTTTATAAAAAAGAACTTACTTTTTTTATTTTTGGAGCATGAGCTTCAAATTGATTTATATTGTCAATTCATTTATTTAAGTATTTTTAAGGAGCAGGGGACATAGTATAATATATATATATATATATATATAATATATATATATATATATATATAAAGTAATAACAAAATATAAATAATCTACAATAAGTAGGGTATTATATCATAGAAAAAGTAATAAGTAGAATACATATATATATATATCTAAGGTACAAAGTACTATAGGTCATATATATAAAAAATGATATAGATATATATATAATAATATATATATATCTCTAAAATATAATATATATATATATGATATATAGATGTCAGATTGTTAATGCTCACAAGTATGTGTTTAGCTAGGAACGGCAGGGCCTACAGTAAACAAAATTATTATTTGAATCAGCCGAAAATTCTAAGGATGGGATTTAACTATTTTCTTTTTTTTTTCTTTGAAGTTATTTTTTTTTTGTACAACTAAAGGGAATCTACCCTAGGGGAAAAGGAAACCGGGAAATGATGGGCAGGAGTCAGGGGGTTCTCGTCGTGGGCTCCCGGACGTGGACGACGGGGGTGGCGACTAATCCCCCCCTCCGGGGTAGATGGTCTCCGGAACCCCCGCTCTTTGGTCTTTGTGTGTCGCGGGGGGTTCCTCCGCCCATCCCCTCCGGGGTATGAAACATCCCCCCCTCTGTCCCCCGCGGCTCGAGCCCCCTAAAAAAAAGCTTTAAATTTTCAAAAAAAAAAACAAAATTATTTCCCCCCATTTAGGGGGCTCGAGCCGACGGGGGACAGAGGGGGGGACGTTTCATACCCCGGAGGGGATGGTCGGAGGAACCCCCGCGACACCAAAGACCCAAAGAGCGGGGGTCCGGAGACCATCCCCCGGAGGGGCGGATTAGTCCCCCCCGTTGGTCCACCGGGTTGGGGAGGCGAGAATTACGACCGGCGGACTCCGTGCCATCTTTGCGGGTTTACGCTAGGTATTCCTTATTTAGTTAAAAAAAAAAAATTATACTTCAAAAAAAAAAACAAAAAAACAAAAAAAGTTGTTAAAATCCCAAACACTCCTTAGAATTTTCGGACAGCGCTGATGTCCACAACTATATAATTTGTATTTTACTGTAGGACTGCCGTTCTCTAGTTACATTACTGTGGCGAGTTAAAAAAAAATCTGACCATCTATATATACAAAATAAATTTCATATATATAGTATATTAGGTATAATTTATAATAATTATAATATATATAATATATATATATATATATATATATATATATATAGATATAGATATTTATATATATATAGTATATTATATATATATATATATAGTATATATATATTATATATTCTATATTAGTATAGTAGGTTATATATATATATATAATATATATACTATATATATAATACATTCAAGATATTTTTTCTGGATATCTTCGAGATATTCAGAATACAAATAGAGATTACATATATATATATATATATATATATATACTATTTTGTAATATTTACATATATAAATAAATAATATAAGATAACGAAATTCAAAACTAAACGAAATAGATGTTTTTTTTAATAGCTTTTTTTTTTTAAAGAAGCTTTGGATTTTTTTATAAATTAAGGAAAGTTTCTCTTTTTTAGGTTTCATAAAATACAGATGTTAAATCCAATTCACGGTTACCAACTTTGCTTAATACTAAATATTTTGAGGAGCACAGTTTACTTAAGGTCCTGTAATTATATACTATATATATATATATAATATATATATATAATATAATATATATAATATAATATATTATATATATAATATAGATAATATAATATATAATAGTTAATACATGTATATATATAAATAATAATAGTATAATATATATATATATATATATACATATATATAAATATTATATATAGGTATATATATAGTATTATGAATATATATATATTACTATATATAATATAATATTATTATATACTATATATATATATATAGTATAATAATATATATTATATATATATATAGATATACTATAGATATATATAGTATATATATAATAATGTATAATATATAATATATTATATAATAATATATATATATAATATAATATATTCATATGGGAGGGGTAATATACGTATATTATTATATTACTAGATAGACTACTATATATATATATATTATATATATAATATATATATGATAGGGACACTTAAATAAACTATGAGCCGACGACTGCGCGGATGTGGATAACGGAGCGCATTTAAAAAAGAGAGCGATCATACGAGACAGCGTGGAAAAAGAGAGGGAAAAGAGATGATTTAGAGAGAAAAAAAAAAACAATCAAATAAAGAGAGCGAGCAGGCAAAGAAACTAAGAAAACACAACAGGAGGATGGTAAGAATGTGCCAACGCAGGATTTGAAGTTTGTTATGATCTGGTAGACGAACGTATAGGTCCTAAGACAGAGAAACATGTTTTTCAGACTATGAAGAAACTTTTTAGAAAAATAGTAATTACAAAATTTTATAAAATTTAAAGCCAAAATTAAAAATTAAAATCTATATTAATAATAACGGACACGGGAGCACCAAAATTTTAATCTTGATTCTTTTTGATATAAAAAATTAATGTAAATTAATAAAAATATATATATCATTTTGTGGGATTTAGTTATTTATTATAAGATAAGAAATGATCATTCGGTGGAGTCGGCTCGTATAAGTCGAAGAAGGAATGGATCAAGCACCAAAAATGGGCAGTCCGGTAGCCTCAGCTGTTAGAGCACTCGCCAAACTAAGCGAAAGACCCAGGTTCTTCACTGGTCGGACGTCTGAGTGTGTGTGTTACTCTCTTCTGATGGCTCCGTTCTTGCTCAGGACAAAAATGAGCACACCCCCCCTAATTAGGGCTTTGGCCGGATGCTGCAAGTGGTCTGGGTTGGTAACTGTTAAAATAAATATAGTAAACGCGACGAAAATAGACGGACATGTACGCGTTATAATATATATAATATGTATATTTATATATATATATATATTATTGATAAGGTAATATTATTAAGCAATATATAAAAGCGATAAGCTAGTACGGATACCTAGGTATAAGTATGTCGGTAGTTAGGGATCAAGGGTTAATATATAACAAAAATAATGCTAAAGGTAGCGGAATATAAAACGAGTATATAAGTACATTACTAGACTGAATAAGCACGCAGGTAAAAAATTAGTAGAACGCCAATATATATATTATATATATATATATATAGTGGTTAAATCACCGGGCATAACATGTACGATGCGTAAAAAAGTACTATATTATTATATATAGTAGTGATAATGGCGTTACAGTGATGAGATATAATAACTAGCGGATAATAATACGTAACAGTTACGTAAGTATATAGGTAGAGCTAAATAGTAAAAGCGGAGGCAGCGTAGAGGTAGTAGACGGTGTAAGTGATTTATATATATATAGTAAGAACAATTAAACTCCCCTTATAGGTAATAAACTTATTATTAATTATGTAATAACTAAAGCACGGTCAGTAAGAATAGTGAGGACGCGAAAGATCAAATAGAGCGCAGTGCAAAAAACTTCGAAATTATGCGACAGGACTGGGGTATTTATCTTAAAAACCCAAATTGTCCTGAACAAATTGATCCAAAAAAGGCTAGGTGAGTACAGGGCAATAGCTTAGTAAATCATTGTAATATAAGGTAGTTAATATGAGAACAATAGAAATCAAAGGGCATAAAAGATAGAGCAGGCGTACCATAAATAATAGACACGTACAGGAAGAATAGTGAGACGGTCACTGAGACAAGGAGCGGTGAGTATTAACGTAAGAGCGCGGGGTATAAGCGCTCATAAATAAACGACATAGCTGTAGGTTAATAAAGAAAGCGCGAGGCAGTACGTATATAATTTAGAGAGTAAGGAGAAGTTATATAATATAGAGAATCTAAAAGAAAGCGAAAGGAAAAAAGAAGCATGCTAATACTAAAACAATATATATAATTATATATAAATATGAATATATAAATACATATAAAACAATAATAACCATCAATACTATAGGTAACACATAATAAAGCTCAACTAATAAATAAAAAAACCCAAAAAATAACCTAATAATATAAAAACATACTATAGCAAAACGATAAAGCACCCAAAAAAGAGCCGAAAACATAGTGAATAATTACTATATATATAAAACTAAATAAAAATAATAAGCTTATATACCATAAACGTATACAATACTAACACGAAAACGTAAATATATGAGAATACAAAATATAACAGAAAAAAAAAAAGCCAGCAACCATAAAATCTATTACATAATAATAAATAAGAAAACAAAAACTTCTTCATTCTTCTCAAGATCTACGTTCGGATACCGTATAGACAAACGTCGCACGAAAAGAGATAGTGAAGTAATAGAACAAAAAACGAAAATAAAAAAATATAATAACATCAGACGAATCAACTAGCAGGAAATATATAAACCTAAATAGAAATAGAGCATATACGAATATAAAAACTCGAAAATAACGGACAGCTAGACAGAAACGACCACAGGTAAAACAATGAATAAGGCGGAAAAAAAACGATACAGCAAAATGGAGAAATAAAAGAGCAGCATAGACGTAAATACAGGGCCATAGGGAAGTAAGGAACGCCTATGAGAAGGATCAAGGTGGAATGATAGATATGCAAAGAGGATTAAATCCAATATAATGAGAGTATCATTGCGGTAGGAAATGATACAAGTTATCTATGCCACGCCGTAGCTCACAGATCTTGACTAGAGACTGCTTTGGAGACGGATAGAGCGAGAAAAAACAAAAATGCGCAATAAATTGTTCCTGTTCATAGACGCAGCCAGATCAATGAAAGAGGCGACCGGCACACGATGAGAAGAGATGTAGGGACTGCGCCAAGAAAGCAGGGAGGAGCGCATCTCGTGCGTGCTGTAGAGTAGATCACCCGAACACTTAAACTACAAAAATTGGATAATAGACACGCCTGAAGGCGCCGAGCTTAGCGGAGGCGCGAAGCCTAACAACAAAAAATCGTAAAATAGTGGTCGTTCGACAATAAGGAGGCGCAGACGCCCGACGCAATAAACAGCTACATAGATAAAAGTGTATAATCTGAGACCGGAGAAGTAAGCATTGGTAGATATGATAGACTAGCTGTAATAAACCGCGGAAAAGACGACATACGGACAAGAAACGAGGCGACTAGAGGAGTGTGGGGAAGTGAGGTAAGAAACAAAATGAAATGACAAAAGGGAAAAAAGAGCAGCAGAACAAAATCACTGCAATGAATGGTAAACGCGAATAGATCACTATAGTATTAGAGTAACGCCGAAAACAGTAAATATAATAAGAACGTACAGCGGAGATAATATAAACTGGACTAACGTAGTAAGAAGAGTAGGGGAAGGATATAAAAACAAATAAAAATAGAAAAGTATAAAAAGATAGTACAGCTAAGTACGTATAAAAGCACTGCAGAAGAAGGATACACCATACTGATAATGGTAGCTCAAGACGGAGCAGGCTGGGAAAACCAAAAAGACGGACAGCGGGCAATTAAACGCGGGACGTATTAAGAATATCTGATTCGCCCAACGAGTATTATAGCTGGTTGTAAGATGTCCGATGAAGAGATTAATCTATATATGAAAAAAGGAAAAAAGGAGCAAGTAAGCAGACAAAGCAAAGCAAGGAAGAAGAGGAACTACGCCGATAAAATGATCAAAGCGTGATTACACGGTTCGTGTAAGATATAAACCGAAAAACGACCAACACGGGAGGGTTAAAATGTGTATCACACGAAAGTCACATCCAGCAGCTCAGGAGAGCGGACCGGATATACCAGAACAAAGAATAACATTATAAAGCGATTATATATAATATAAATAGCATATATGGCTATAACAACACGTGCATGTTAAAAATATATAATAGTGGATTCCGATCGTAGTGATGTAAGCGAAGTGTGACAAAGGTAAGACTGGGTGTGAGAATCAGCGGTGAGAGCGCGAATTAAACGTATACAGCTAGGCTAAGCTCAAAAAGCCGGAAAGCAACTGATAAGATAGTAAGCGGAAAGGTTATATAAGGATACCACAAGTAATAAGCGTAAATAGGGAAAAAGAGGAGTCAGACAGAAATCACTACAAGAATAAATGTAAGAGTTACGCCGATATAAGATAGCAGGATATAAGGACGGTTGGAAGAATACGCGAATAATAATTACTCTAACGTACGGTATGATAGTAGAGCAAAAAACGTGAGATTAAGTACGAAAGAATCAGTTGGAATAGGGTATATATAATAGAAACAAAAAAAGCTAAAGGTAGTGAAAAAAAAGGAGACAGTCAAACAAAGCATCGGGCAGAATAAGATGCTACAAAATGAGTGACAGGGTATGATATAATACGTGACTCAGGGGCGTGCTTGATGGAAAAAAAAACCTGGGGGCGAAAATACGACAGCCGGAGGCCAAAAAAGCCGACCACATAAAGAGCGGGAAGGAAACAAAAAACTAAAGTGGGAGAAAAAGACAGCAAGCGAAAGCACGGGCTATAGGAAGAACGAACACTCCGGAAAAACAATGAGGGCGTAGTCGGACGGAAAGACAGACCGCCACAAAAGAACGAGGACACCAGTCGTAAATGTACAAAGAAGCAGACTAAAACTAAATGAAGTTCTCCTCCTTAAAATATTAGCGAAGGTGGCTAGAACAAAGAAACGAAACTGAGTTGTGGAAAAGAAGCACAGTCATGACATAAGCACGAGAGCAGGAAAAGTGACTGCCAGAGTATGTAGAGAAGACGTGATTGAAAGTCGTAAAAGATACGACTAGAAAAACAACTAATACGATGACAAGTAAAATCAAGTACTAGATAAAGTGAGCAGAATAGAAGTATGAAAAAAATACACTAAGGAAAAAAAATAGTATATCAGAGCAACAAAGCTAAGCATGAATTTGATGATAACCCGAGGAAGTGACAGAGTGAAGCTAGATCGGTTAAAACTCGAAATAAAATCAACAGGCGTATATATATATATATATATATATATATATATATATTGTTTATTTATATAACTAATAATATAAAATACTATATCTATTAATATATATTACTAATAAATATTATATTACAGATATATATAGTATATAGATCAATATATATAAAAACCTATATATATATAAATATATATATATAAAACCAAAAAAATATTAAATATAAATAAAATATCAATATCAATATACAAATAAACATCAACATACAATATACTATATATACCTCCAAATATATCAGTAAATATAAGTATATACATAGTATATGAGTAATAATATATAGTAATGTACTCAGTATCCATCTAACCTTCCTACCTCAACCCGCAAGAACAAGGCGGGACACGGGGAAGATGCGTGACATGCACCGAAACAGAAGTAGTAGAAGATTATTACACAAGTCGAAAGAAAAGCCCAACCTAATCGCCCCCTTTATAACCTATTAGTGAGAAACTCAGAGTTAAAGAAGGCAGTCAGGGAGAAAACCTATAACGTATGCCAACAACCTACAGAGAGCAATATCAAAACAAGCGAGAGACGGGTGGCACGAAAAAAACGCCATGTCAAACACACATGCCACATTATAGCATCAAATCTCACGCTCCAGAGTGAATAGCAGGGAAGGCTGTCAGAAGAACTCGCCAATAATAACATACACCAGGTGGCTGCCACAACCATTGATGGCGCTACACAAAAAACAACCCCAGCCAGTGTCACTTCACTAATTAATGGCACGTTTTGGCATTCTGGCGCGACATACAAATAGGTATAACCAAAAAAACTTTCGAAAAAACCATTATGCTAGCTCACCTCTCAAGGCAACGTAAAGCATCCGGCATTTAAAGAACGTGGACTCACTACCGACACTTTAATTGCTTAGTACCTGAAGGCGTCGGGAAAACCCAAAATACTACACTCCCAGGTTTCGAAAGAGACGTACGCACATTATCCAATAACACACAAGCCACTGTAAATCTCAGACAAAAAACCTTAAAAAAAAAAACAAGGAACACCCACGAAACCATCGACATGCTATTACCAATATATGCCCCTATTAACCACGACAAACACGATCGACCAAAACCACCAATACACTTCAAACCCGTTACTTTCATTATTCTCTCATTTATCACTTTCTTTACATCACACTACTCTCTAAATACGTTCATTTCCTATTTATCAATCTTCTCATACCTAACGACGGCCCCTAAGAGTTGTCCAATGCTGAGCACACATTGTACATTGTAAGATCTATACCTCCTTTCCAGACCAGTCTCAGGACCAAAATAACCCGGAGCATACCAATAAACACCAGAAAGAACAAAAAACAAAGTTAAGACACACAAATAAACAGCTACGCATAAGGAAACGACACAAGAAAACGGCACCCAAAAGCGTCACAAGGGCTTATAAGTCCTTTCACAATTCATGTCAACGGAAAATTATACAAATAGATCGACTTCCGACGCAGGCAACAAATCTACACCCTTGAAGCTAATGTTCGGGCTGGACAAGAGTGACTGAGCACCAAAACGTAAAAAGGCCAGAGGCGGAAAAAAATGGACAATAAATCACATCATTCGCGGGCAGCAATAATTTTACGCCTGCAGCAAGAGATCCACATACCGCACCTATAAAGAACCAGTAAAACCACACCCTAAAACTATATGAATAACGAAAATTCAGAACACTGGTTCCAGGACCCAAGCTGCACGTCACATGAGGCGATAAGACATAACTTCAACAAATAGAACAAGAACAGCTAACCTATCAGCTAAAACAAACCAATGGAAACCTATACTAAATATAACTCCGACGACAGAAAAGTTACCCCTAATTACAAGAAACCACCTCCTTAATTAGAAGCAAAAACCCAACCTTGCCAATAATCTCACTGCCTGACTAACACCAAATCACACTCCTCAAACATCCTCATGCTTACAGATTCGACCACACAAAACCAAATCAAATCCGCCATAAGTTATAGTAAAATGGGCATAACCGCTAACACAACAAATCTCACACAAGTCTTTAACACATCAGGATCATCTAGACACAACACGACATGTTAAAAGGGACCCGCACATCCAGCAGATCGACTGTACCCAAGATAACCCAAAATTACTACTAAAGCCCCAAACATATCCAGCAGCGGATGATACAAATTTGATAACCAAGGAGACATAACCACAACCCTGTCTCACCACTCCGCTATAATAATCCTAAAACAATCCCCAGTTGACACCATTTATTTCTTACACACGTTCACTTGATTGTGCATATGCATAACTTATTTGATACGATTCAGAAGCCTACAGCCAACACATATATCACTAACACCTGCCATAACGCTCCCCTATTAAAAAATCATATCATACGCCTGTTTGCTAATCCAAATAGAACCTAAAAACAATTTATTCTTCTATATATATATATATTATATATATATAATATAATATATCGTATATATATATATTATATATATATATATATTATATATATATATATGTATATTATATATATATATATGTTATATATTATATATATATATATTATAATATAATAATATATATATATATATATATATATATATATATATATATAAAACTACCTTTACGTGCTTTAGCCCCTATTGGGCAGAGGCCGGTAAAACAACAACAGGGGACCACAGGAGGAGGAATCGAAACTTTAAGGGCCGGGCAGAGCTATCCTTAAAGAACCAGGCAGGCGCACCAACGTGATAAAAGGCAATTCGCGTCGTTTAATCTTGCCCTGGTGATAAAACTCCAAAGCTGATAATAATAGAAGTATAATGTCATAATATTTTAATTATATAATATAGATAAAATATTAATATATGGTATATCATACATTATATAGTATATATAATATATATAAAGTACCCATATATATATATATGCGAGGGGCGTGACGGCTATTATCGCCTATATATGATATATATAATATATATATAAATATATATAGTATAATATTTAATAGTATTAATATATAGTATATATATATATATTATATAATAGTGTATTGATATATATATATATATATATATATATATATATATATATAAATATTATATATAATATATATTATTCTTAATCAATGTACCCTAAGTTGCTTTGAGGATTATAAAATGTGTCTGTTGTAATATAATCCTCAAAGCAACTTAGGGTACATTGATTAAGAATATATATATATATATATATAATATTATATATTATGATATATATAATACTATAGTATAATATAGTATATATAGTATATAGATAATATATATATATATATTTGAAGTATACTATATAATAAGTAAATAAGGTAGGTATATAATTATATATATAATAATATTTATTTTAATTAATATATATATAATATATATATATATATATATATATATATATATATATATATATATATATATATATATATATATATATATATATATATATATTAAATAATAGTATATATATATATAATATATAATAGTAATATATAATAACATATTGAATATATATTATATATTATATGATATATATATATTATAGATATATATATATATATAATATATATTATATATAATATATATATATAATATATATATATATATATATTATTACGTTATTATGTTCAACATATAATTACATTTTATTATGTACGTCACTGTACGCGTTTGATCGCGTTAATGCGGCAAAGACGAAGTGCAAGATATAGACAAGCTTGGTACGCCGTACGCGTTTGATCATGTTGAAACTGTCAGTGATCATGTTGAAACTAGCAGTGAAGAAAAGGACTATTGCAGTTTTGGAAAAAAATACTGTTATTCAGCCAGGATCTGTTTTGTCAGTAGATATGCAAGTTTTAGAATATCTGAAAGTTACAGATCGAAACTTGAAGAGCCTCAACAGGCACCCTTTGATAAGAAAATTATTTATGCGGTACAAGACGACGATTCCATCATCTGCGCCCTGTTGAGAGAGACTTCTCTTTTGCAGGGATGGCTTTACACCGCGTTTATCACACTTGCCTGACTCTTCTTTTTGGAAAACTTGCGATCAGAAGTTTCGGAGGTCGCACGCCCTTCCTTGAAATTTACCTCTCTTGCCGAAAGTGTTTTAAGTTTAAGTTTGGAGGATTTCTAGAGAGAGTATCTTAAGTGAGTTCTATTTCTTCGGATTCTTTTTATTGTTAATTTTGATCTGACGAAGAGTATCTCAACCAGGACGGGTGTTATATATTTATTTCATTTCGAGCTTATGTGCTAAATTTTGCTCGCTGGCAACTTAGCATCATACGAACATAAATTAAAATTTTTACAGTTATAATAGAGTGCTCATTACTTCCTGCGCTTAACACGGAGTGAGAAAGTAGGTTATAATAATTATATCAGAGAAATATAACTAAAATACATAAGTTAAAGACTTCAAATGCAAGCAATCTAGATTATGTCGCAAAGACATAAGTAGACAACAAACATTTGAAGGCAAAAATAGTACAAGGAAATGTAAAGAATATTCATATACGAGATTAACTGGGTTAATCCGAATGATGTAAAAATACTAATATGTTATATAATTCAGAAAATAATAAGGTGCATTTAAACACAAGCAAATTTGGTTATATCCGTTAGATATAAAACAAACATACAACATTTAATGCATAAAAATACATAAATGTCATGACATAATTATTGATAGAACAATGAATTATTCACTAAGTTTAAGATAGGCACATCGAGCGAACCGTGAATCCAAGAAAAGGTCAGTATAAGTGTTGTGTTATGTAGTCCATGATTTGATCAATGCGTCAAACGTTAAATAGTTTTTCAAAAGCTGTATTACGTAGAGAATATTGCTTGACATTTTGTTAGAGACGAAGGTTGCTTGAAATTTAGGTCCTTTATTTGAAAAATTGCTTCATACAATAAAGGGAGAGGTCACAGAACATTTAGAATTCGAAAAGGAATCCAAGTTCGTAGTGTGGAATCCAAAAAGGAATTTCTGCCCATAATCCAGACTTAAAATGATGAAAGAAATCCGTACCGTAAAGGAAGTTACATATGTGTGAGGCGAAGTTGCTTGAAATTTTAGGTCCTTTATTGGAAAAATTTCTTCATACAATAAAAGGGAGCGGTCCACAGAACCATTTAGATTTCGAAAAGGAATCAGAGTTCGTAGGTGGAATTTCCAAAAAATTAGTTTCTGTCCTCATAATCAAACTTAATCGCCCATCGCAAGGGCAGAAATCCATATGCCGAAAAGGAAGTTTGGCTTTGTCTAGCGTTGGAATCCTTCGAACTGTGATAGTTGTGAAAAAGTATAAAAACCATAATCCAAAATTAAAATGAAGCTTCGTATTGATAATGTGTCGTATTGCTTGCGTCCAATTTTCTGTCAAGTTTTTGCTCATGGGATTTTGTGTTATTGTATTATTTTTTCTGGTTTCTTTATTTCTGTTTGTTTTTTGAAGGGGTTGATTGAAGTTCTGGGTGTATCTACTTCTGGGGTCACCTATATTAATATATATAGGCCTCTTTTTGGAGATTGTTTCTAGTTATTTCTTGGAGGCCTATATAGTATTTTTGAAAAATATTTAAAAATCCATATTTTTTAAGATGTATTATTCAATCTAAGTAAAACGATTTCAAGTGAAAGTGCAGAAGTAATAAAAAATCCCTTCTGTTGAGGATAAACTCTATCCGTGGGTGAATTGTAAGTCACGGTAGACCTTTCCAACGCGTTTACTCACACTATTGCCTGACTTCCTTTTTTAGGGAAAAACTTGCGATCAGCAGTTTCGGAGTCGCAGCCCTTCCTTGAAATTTACCTCTCTTGCCTAAAGCTGCGTTTTTAAGTTTGGAGGATTCTAGAGAGAGAGTATCTTAATGAGGATTTATTTCTTCGGCATTCTTTTAATTGTTAATTGGGTTGACTTTGACTGAAGAGTAATCTCAACGGACGGGTTTAATATATTAATTATCATTTGCGACTTATGGCAAAATTTTGCTACGGCAAATCTTTAGCATAAGTACGAACATAATTAAAATTTTTACAGTATATATAGAGGATGCTATAGATTATAGTATAGTATATATATAATTAATTATATATATATATATATATATATATAATTATATATATATAGTATAATATATATATATTATCGTACGGTAGTATTATTTTATAATTATATGATAGTAATAATCTATATATATATAATATAGTATATATAATATATATAGTATAGTATAAAGATTATATTATATATATATATATATAATATAATATATTATATATATTGAATATATATATATTAATATATATAAATATATTATATATAAGTATGTATTATAGATGTATATATATATATATATATATATATATATATAATATATAGTATATATATATATATATATATATATATTATATATATATATATATATATATATATATTGATATATAATATATATATAATAATATATTATATATATATATATATATAATTTTCCTATGAGTTTTCATGGCTCAGTGAATCAGTCAGACTCAATATCATATGATTTGCTTATTATATGATACTAACAATAAATTCCTAGATGGAATAAGAACAGGTATCAAAAAATTTTTAAGATACCTAAATAATAAAGTAATTACTTAAATAAAATCGTAACTTTTGAAGCATCGTCGTGTTGGGTCAGCTATCGGAGCGAGAAGGCTGTAATATTTTCCGTCAGAATAAAGAGAAAAAAAAGTTACGGAAAAGTAGATCCATCTAGTTTATGTATAAGTTTAGCTGCATCGGTCAAATCCAACAATAGGTTATTGGTTAAGGTTTAACTGCATTCGCTCGATCCATAAAGTAGAATTTTTACGGCCTTCATAGTTCCAGGAAGAATAATGTATCTGTAAAGGTATAATCACAGTATCAGATATATAAAAAAAAATCAATATGGAAATGAAATTTTACCCCGTTTCAGTTTAGCACTAAAACCGTTATTATTTCCATGCAAAAATGAACGTTTTTGCTTACGTTACTTAATTACTTTTAATATTTTCATATTTTGTATCTTTCTCATTCCCTCCATTTTAATAAGGTTTGCTGGTAAATAAACTAACAATTATAATGATTTTTTTTCTTAAGAAAAAACATTTAAATGATTCATGAAACTCAGGAAGGTGGGGTAATATATATATAGTATAATAGTAATATATATTATATATATATATATGATGATATGATTATATATATATTATATAATATATATACTATATATAGATATATTATATATAATATTAAATATATATATATAATCATTATATATATTAGTATTATATATATATAGGTATATAATATAATATATTATATATATATACTATATAATATAATAAATAACTAATCTATATATATATATATATATTACTATATATATAAATATATATATTATTATTATATATTATAATACATAATTAAGTAGTATGATACTATTATTATTATTAGTTCGACTATTTCTGAAATATTCTGTCAAATAAGGCAAAGGAGTTGCCTTTCCCGAGTAGGAAACTTTATTCATAGAAATTCGACAGCGGTTCGGAGAATTTAACCTATTTCCCCATCTGCAGGTGAAAAAATAAAATACATAATAAATTTTAAATAGAACAATATCATTAGAGATACAAAAATAAATTTACATTTAACGCTAAACAAATAATTATATCGCGAAAACATCTTACTATTTTACAAAAATGAATTAAGATTAAAAACAGGGACGGCGCTCCGTAACAAAAAATAACAAGAAAATTTCCTTGCACAATTAAAAGCACAAATTTTGACTGAAAGTCTATCCGTACTTGGTGACTGATCAAGAGTAACATTCAAAGTTATAAAACATCGCAAAATACACTGGTAAAACTAAACAAAAAACCTCAACGCATTTAGAGTTTACAAATTTAAGATCTTATTTGAACGTAATATTCGAGAACGGGCACTACCCATGCCAGGGTTAATCACAGCCCCTCTGTTAGTTTAAAAGGACCGGAATCGCTATTGAGGGATGGTTTGTGTGTTTGTGGATGTATATGATGTTTCTAAAATATGCAGGTTGGTTTGTGATTTAGTTTGTGCTAAAATATTGAAATTATTATAGTTAAAGGTGTGGTCTAATGTGTGGGAGTGGTCTCTAATGGCGGAATGGGATGGTGAATTCAATAATGATTTGGTACGGGTGGAGATACCCCTATGTTCATGTATCCTCAGTAGAATTTGTGGCGGAGATCGTGCTGCCATATGAGACAGCATTACAGCTGTCACAAGTAAGATTTTATATAATGAGGACTGAAAGAGCTATACGGGATATGCCGATCTTTAATGATTTGCAAAATGAAGATACAAAATTGTGTGAACAGTGGAAAATTAAGTCTGACATTCAATTGGCAGGAAAATGGTTTCGTTAAAAGAGAGGTAATTCCCTACGTAGTTTTGGTAATATATGTTCATAGTAGGGTAACTTTCATATATATCACTTATTTTGGTGCGGGAATATATGCAAAGTTGGAAGCGTAACAGGTAATTTTCAAAAAAATTACTTTTATATTTGTGAACCTAAAGTGAATGGAGGGTAATAAATGTACAGTAATTTTTTTAAAGAAAATTGAATTCATTATGCATAAGTTGGAAGGTGGAACTAAGATAATAAGCTCTATATAACAAAGTTTAAATGCTGTTACATGGTGTATAAAACAAGAGGAATGTGACCTAAAAGAATTTAGTCCTAAACCTGAAAAAGTCTTTTTCGGTAAACACTTACGGTGAAATTTGAGTCTGATTTCCTAATTAGCATGTCCAAAAATGGTAGGATGTTATCCACTTTATTTTGTAAAATTTATATTAGTTAATTGAGCATTTAAGTAATCAAAAAAGGTAAAACCTTATCTTTATCAGAAAAAAGTAGGAAAGTGTCGTCCATAAACCCCTGTAATGGCTGATTTAAGGATGGGGGACAATTGATAATCATGAATTTTTTCAAAACGGCTCAGATTAAGAAGGTTGGCTAGGTGGCGCTAAGGGAAGAATCCCATGGCTAGTGAATCTTTTTGTTGTAACAGTTAATATTATAAAGAATGAAATAAGTGTCCTGGGTGCGCTAAATGCTATAGTAGAGTTTTAAAATTCAGATCTATTGATGCATTAAAACTAGATTTAATTTGAAATAATATTCGTCTAGAAGAAATTCCGTATTTGCAATCATTTATAAAGGTATATTTGTGTACATGAGACTCAAGTATCATAAACTTTGACATGGAGAATAATCATTCAAATTAATGTCCAAAATCCAGTTCTTAAAACTGTAGGAATTCTTAATTATATATTCATTATTTGCGAAAGGGGTCAAAAGAGGTACTAGAAATTTTGCTAGTCTATAATTATGTGTATTGAAAGCTGCTAAATGTGGTCTGATGGGAACATTGTTTTCTGTATTTTAGGGAGACCGTACAATACTCCTGGGTGAAGATTCCATGAGAGTGACTATCATTTAAATACTGTTTTACTATATATTGTCTGGCTTTCTAGCTCCTTACGCAGAGAAACAATTAACTCTTCTCCTCTAAATTAAGTGTCAGAATCAAAGTGATCGTTGTATTGTTGAATTTGGAGTAAACTTATTTTGTGTGTCAGAGATGGATGTTAAGCATTTGTATAATGTAATCAGCTTATCTCATAAAGGACTTCACAAAAGCCTCTTGGTCAGGCCTTACAAATAACACATGGCCTGCATTTGAAAAATAAAATTCTGTTCACATGGGGTTTTCTGAAGTGATTTCTAACGAAATTGTCCTCCTAAATTGAAAATAAGAAACATTCATTTTGCTGCCAATCAGGTTCGTTTTTGAGATACAGCGCACTACTTCTTTTAGAAATTGGGTAATTAAGAAAAATTCGTTATTACATTCAAAGTTAGTTTAATAAAGTTACCAATTACTTGTAAGACTAGGGTAAAAAAAATAAATTCCCGACTCAATTCGACTTTCCTTTATTAATTTAAAATTTACAAGACTACTTATGAGCCTACCCAAGACGTGCAAGAAACTATTTTTCCAAGAAACGAAGTCCTTCATTGGATTTCAGTTGTTGAGCGATGTGTGTTCGTCGCGTTTAAGACACCAGCAATAGTCAACTAACATGTTGATGTCCCAGCGCCCGTTGATATCTTGTTTCATCGTTTTAATGTCTTGGAGATCTTTCACCTGTTCCCTCGCTGTATAGCTCCACATTTTGCGGGAAAATTAGCCAAGATGTGAATGGGAGAAAATGCATTTTTTTAATCGACATGCGAGGCTCCCATTTTTCGAAGCCTTTCAATAAGCTCATTGTACATGTGAGAATATAGTTATCTGAGCTTCTTTGTTATTTCCGCAGACACTGCGTCAATTACTTTAGTAATGCGATCGCCATGCATCTTGTTCCCTGGCTTCCATATTGGTGTAAAATCTTGTCCTTTAACAGAGTTCTAATTTGGGGACCGTCAAATATGCCGTTGCCATGCGAGCACGATTCAGTGCACTCATCTGTTAGTGTGGAATTGTTGCAGCATAGAAACATATCATTTTAAAGAGGCTTGGACCTTCTTTATTCACATGTGCTTTGACAAAGTTCTTCATTAGGCCAAGCTTTATATGAAGAGGAGGCAGTAAATCACATTTTTTTTGGAAGTTACTAGAGATTCAGCTACCACGTTGTGGCAGCCAATTTGGAATGTCTCTTCGAATGGCTTTTTTTGGCTTGATTAGTGAAAGAGATCACAACGGCTATCACGATAGACACGTGATAGCAAGGATAGTTTTGTGTAAGCCTCCTTGCATCCCCAGAGAAGGCACACAACCTGATAAGAAGGATGAATTCTGTAATACATAGATGGTATAAATAAAATAATTGATTAAACTGTCTTTAGGCTGCATTGATGTTTACATGGGTTTCTAAGAAACGTATATTTTTTTTTCCATAGTATATTTTTTTAAAAATGAAGAACTTAATAATGACAAAAAGAAACTGGGAAATATAATCTAGCCTTGAAGATCACCACACATTAATCCAAGTTGTGGTTAGAGTACTTGATTGTATTAATCAATACTTGCATATTTTTGTAGCTTTCTGTTTAACTGAACTTGAATGGGCCAATAGGTACGTGATGCTATTTTATGGCCGTAATATTTAAGAGTACTGCTTCAAGATGTCTTCTGCCGAGAAGAATGCAATTGAAGAGCCTCATTACACATTGGTTGGTAAGGTGAAACGCTCAAGTGCCTCATTCAGACCTTATCATATATGCATATACACCATAAGGCGTGCAAGAAGCAACTGCAAAGAACTTTCGAAACTCTTCGTCTCTATTTCTGAACCAAAGTATTTAGTTTCTTGAGAGAGGAGGTTGTTTCACTAAGACGGGATGCAAGAAGTTGTGCGTTCTTCTTTAGAAAGACCAAGATCTTGCTCAGTCCAAGGTCATTTATATTTTCTTTGAAGTGGTGATATGTCACCGATGATATAGTGGTCATCCACTTTCTATAATTGCTTGCTATATTGTCTTGTAGGTCTGTACTCAGTATTGTTCAGGTGAGGAGAAGGACAGCTGGAACTCCTGGACATGGTGGTTGTGGTTTTAATGGCAGAAGGAACATCAGGGTAGACTACAGTGTGTGCTTGTTCTTCTTATTGATACATGAAAAAAGGTTCGCCTATTTATTTACATAAGTATTAATTCACTCTGACCTCTTCGTTTCCCACGTTTAATAAACATTTTCATACCAGGAAAATTACACAATTTAAATACAATCAATTTTTATTTACAATTTAAAACAATTTATTCTTATATCTAAATTATATATATATATATATATATATATATATATATATATAGTATATATATATATTATAGTATATATATATATAATATATTATATATAGTATTTTTTATATATACAGAATATTATATATATTAATATATATATATTATATATAATATATATATATATATATATATATATATAGATATATAGTATATATATATATACATATATTAATATAATAAATTATATAATATTATTAATATATAATATTAATAAATTATATATTATATGTATATTACAATTTAACCGGACAATTCTATCAGAGATAAGTAGGCAACTGGATTTTTATACAACAATTACAGTATTTCAATAGCTACCAAAAGGTTTATTAAACCTTGCTATGATTTAGTTCAAGTGCAGCTAGTAGTTCGTAAAGTAATATGTGATCTTCGACTTTTTAGATTTGGCGCGATGCAAAAATAGCAGTCTGTAATATGTGTGCCTTGGCCGTTCTCTCCTACACCATAGGTCACCAAATGACAAACAGTTCGGTTTGCCTCACTCAGCGCCTAAGGCTATGATAGCAGGCTTTGCAGCACATATGTGGAGCAAAGGTTTTTTCTTGATCTCCTAGCTTTATTCCAAAATATGCATTGTAAAGGAACTTTAACTAACGGCGTTATAGTGCATTGCTGGTTACGTAAACTAGACATTTGCCACACACATTAACAAAATCTATCCAGGACTTGTTGTTTAACACTTTCTATTTCATTTTTTTATGTAAATATTAGGAGTTTGCTAATGTATCTGCGTAAAAAAAATTTCATTTACAAAGATAAATAAAGCTTTAGAAATACAACTTTTAAACACGTGTTGCCTAGATGATACAGTCAGGATTAAAGTAAGTAACCTATGTCTGGAGAGTGAAGCAAGCAACAAAACACAACGCACTCGCGCACCGCGTCAGCTAGAGATGAGCTCTCTAATGCCATCTAGGGAGCTCGGTCTGTATCTAAAAACTAGACCTGATTGAGCAATATGAATGCTTGATTGGAATTAGGAGACAAATTGTTCATTAACAACCACTATAAACCCCCAGGAAAGATTTTGGTCGCAGGCCTTGTGTGTAATGTTGTTGTGAATGAGATCATTCTGTGTTAAGTGATTTTCATAAACATTAATATGCAGCCTTCGAAATTAAATAAAGGAAAATTTTGAAGCATCAATTGTATAAATAAATTTTTGGGCAAGAAGGTTTTTGATCTAAGGGTAATTCTGTGCTTAAAGTCGGAATTGAATGGATTCATAATCTTCAAAGGCAGCTAAATTCATCCTCAAAAGCACTCAAAATAGTTATAATAATCTATATATACACAGCCAAACAAAAATCCAGACCTAAGCCAGTGAGAACGCTTTTCATTTAGTTGACAAACTTTGGAAGAATAACTTAAATATGTATTTTCAATGTTGACGGAAAGGTCACATCTATGTAAATTTAAAGCTTTTAGTTTATTGTCGTGACGGATCTTACATAGTTTTAAACGTTTATTTATAAGTTTTGAAATTTTAATTGTAACAAACAGATACTCAAGAAAAGTTAAATCGGTTTTAAGTCTATTTCGGCATTGATTATATTATATAATGAATTCAATAATGATTTGGTACGGGTGGAGATACCCCTATGTTCGTTTATCCTCACGTAGAATTGGCAAGACGTGGGAAAAAAGTTTAAACTTAATAAAACCAGGAATTACGCCATAAGCCTTACATGTATTCCCTCAATAGCGATTCCGGTCCTCTTAAACTACAGTCTAAATGAAAGGCTCTCGAAATGTCTGATAGCTTATACGTTCAATAGATCTTAAATTTGTAACTCTAAATGGTGAGTTTTTTGTTTTGTTTAGCAGAGTATTTTGACGATGTTTTTAACTTTGAATGATATCTTTGATTTAGTTACCTTGTTTAATAATAGTACTTAAATTAAATTTTGGCTTTTAATTTGAATTTCAACTTCAATGGTTATTTTTGGTTACGTGAGCGATGACGGTCGTTTTATCTTAATTCATTTTTGCAAAATATGTAAGATGTTTTTCTGATAATTATGTTGTTTAACTGTTAAATGTAAAGTTACTTTTGTATCTAATGGATGATTCTATAGTAAAATTTTTTTATATTTGTTAATAATAGGTATTATATATTATGTATTTTAGTTTTCACCTGAAGATGGAAATAGGTTAATTTCCGAAACGTTGTGATATCAAATAAAGTTTAATATGTGGAAGGCGGGCCCCCCCTTTCCTGGTGTTGCTTGCCTCTATCATTTATTATATTATTTATAGTATATATATATATCAGTATATATATATATAATATATATATATAATAGTTATATATATAATATAATATTATATATAATATATATATATATATATGAATATAATAAATTATATTATTTTATTAAGAATTTATATAGTATATATATATATATATATTAAATATATATATATAAAATATAATATTATATATATAATATATATAAAGTTATATTATATATAATATATATATATAATAGTATATATTATATATATATCTATTTATAA
The DNA here is from genome assembly GCA_015478945.1 of Trachelipus rathkii. Classification (NCBI taxonomy): domain Eukaryota; kingdom Metazoa; phylum Arthropoda; class Malacostraca; order Isopoda; family Trachelipodidae; genus Trachelipus; species Trachelipus rathkii. The sequence goes on from JABUQX010033107.1 coordinate 35,958, forward strand.
GAGAGATTGACTCCAGGAATCGACAAAAATCAGATAAAAAAGTGTAAGTAGTTATTTCAATAATTTATAGGGTAAATACAAATTACAAATAGGGTAACCTAACCTAATCTAACCTACCTAACGCTAACCGAACTAACCTAAACCTGACCTACAGACCTAACCAAAGGCCTATAACCTATAATTAACCTAGCCAAAAGGAATTGAACTGGGCAACCTCTTATAAATGCATAATATATGTATATATATAGATTTCATATATATTAATTTATCATAATGTTGAGCAGGTAGCATATTAAATAAATACTAGCGGTCAGTAGTAACCTTAGTAGCTAGAGTAGAGAGGTTCATATAGTATAATATATTAAATATATATATATTTTAATATATATTATTATATAATATATTATAATATATATATATATAATATAATATATATATATATAAATATATTTATATATATATATATAGATTACATATATATATAATATAATATATATATATATTATATATATATATAAATATATATCTATAATAATATATAATAATATATATATATATATATCAATTCCGTGAGCGGTCAGGATTTTTAACAAAACAGATTTCTAGTCGTCTTTTTTGGATAATCGGCCAACAGCGCGCGAGAAGATTATATCTTTATCAGTTCAAGATACTGAAGTCCTCTTATTTGAGGGGATTTCATACAAGTAACACGGAAATGGTTGGGTGCCTCTTCATACCGATTTTAGGTGGTATAGGAGGCCGATCATTCAGCATTTCTCAACAAAAATTGACCATCCAACCAAAAGAACCCCACCTATACATTCCGGATCGCCTAACTCATTTCTTGAACACACTTGCACCTATTTTTCACGCACTAGCCTTCTCTCTTAAAATACACGCACTTTCGCTCCTATCGTAAATTCCTTGACCCCACAACCTATATTCTCTTAATTCATACGTTTCTCTAACAACTAAGCTCCCATCCTGCCCTACCTTTCGTTTTCTGGCACTTTGATGGCGATTGGGTGGGGGGGCCTTGCGTTGCTTCTACGTTAACTATAATTGGAATGACTGCGTTGTCTCTGGTGACGCTTGTGACTTCGACAGCGATAAGGTGGGAAGCTGTAATCGTTGGAATGGGAATGAGCCAGGTTCATTCCTTCTTACGACTAAATCTTTCTCTCCTCATAAATCCATGGTTCGATCCGTGGGTTGTCCCTCTGGCCATTCAGGCGAGAGACAGTGCATATCGGGAGTTGAAAATATCTCGTTCTCTCTATTCACTCTTGGCTAATTTTCATTCTCCTGAGTAAAATCGTGCTGCGGGATATTCTGTCGACGAGCCAAAGAGGGCATTCACTCAACGATAAGTGCGCTAACCTCCTTGGTTCTCCTACTGACCAATCTTCTGGCCTCTTGCCAAACACATCTCTAACAAACTTCTTGTAAAATCTGTCTTTCCTCCTCTTATTGGCTCTGATGGTTCTGTTTCTAATTCTCCAACTGAAAAAGGCCAATCTCTTCGCCTCCTATTTTCCTCTAA
>JABUQX010033107.1:42500-52117 GCA_015478945.1 Trachelipus rathkii
CTGACGCATTAGCGTTACACCTGCTTTGCTAATGTTCGGCCAGAATTTGGTAATGCCATGTAGTTTGTTGAAAAATGAACCTCTTAATAAGACAGTGTACCAAGATTCTCAATTAAAAAACTGGTAACGTTAATGCGTCAGCCTCTCGCGTCTCACGCGGTTTAAAAGAATAAAAATCATTTTATGCCCAAAAGATTTTTAAATAAAGATGCGTTAATTTGTGCTAAGAAAAAAATTAACAATATAGTTTATCGTAAGGTTAGCTAAGAGATCCCGGCCTCCTACCGGGGTTGCAAGAATAAATTAAAAAATAATATTTACCTAGTAAAATACGGGAAGGAATTAGTATAAGGTTACCATTCGTCCTGATTTAGCCGGGACAGTCCTTTTTTGAAACCCTTGTCCCGATTTAGAGGAGAGTCCCGATTTCGTCCCGATTTTATGATACAAACCCAATTTTAACATGCTTTCGTATATTTTTAATATTTTTAATGAATAGATACTATAGTCTATCATATAGTAATATATATATATGCATATATATAATAGATATCATAATAAAATATATATATATATAATAATATAATAATAATATATATATATAGTATATATATATATATATGTTAAACTAATACATTTGTTCAGGGCATGAGGAGTTTTATCAACAACTGTACCTAGTTTAGAGATGGGTCAGCTACTGTGATAATGATATAATATATAAAGTAGTATAATATAATATATATAATATATATATATTACTATATATATATATGATATAATATTATATATATAAATAGTATATAAGTATATATATATTATATATTATAAAATATAATATATATAATATATATAAAATATACTAGATATATATATATATATATATATATATATATATTATATTATTATAATATACTATATTATAAATATATATATTATTTAAATATATTATTAAAATTATATATATATATAAATATAATATTATATATGAGGTGTAGCTGAGCGTGTCCCCCGATTTTTCGGTCAGAAAATAATGGGTACCTTAAAGATTTTAGTATGAAAATCTCCATATACAAAAAAATGTATCACAATTTATAAATATAACGAAAATCGACATAGGAAAAATGAGACAGGCTAATAAATCTTTCCTTTTTTCAGAGGCATTCAAAAGTTGTTGTAAAATAATGTGGCTAACATAGTTCATCGTGACACCAAAAAATACTTGTGTGGAAAATTGCATTGCTATGTGGATAATATATTAAATAGTTGTTTTAAATCTCATCAAGAACATATCAAATTGTTATTTGGGCTAATACGCCAAAGGGGATTCGATTCGAGTGCTCCTACGAAATTCTTAGCAAGGGCTCAGGGCCTCAGAGTCATTATTAGCGTCTGTAAAGATCAACCAAAGTATGGACGCATTCGTGGATTTTTCGGCCCTTGTAAAGAATCCGTTTTAAGACAAACAATTAATGACGTTGTTTAATCGTAATAATTAACTAACATTCAAATGAAAATAATTGTGACATATGTCATCATATCGCAATCATTATTGTTCTGAATCAGATTTAATACGGAAAACCCTCCTTTATTCTTCAATTCTTGTTGAGCTAGTTTCCTAGCTTAACACACACACACAACACACATATATATATATAGATTAAATATAGTATATATATATATAATATATATATTAATATATATATATATATATATAATAATATATAATAATAGATAATATATTAATATTTATAATATTAAATATATATATATATATATATATAATATATAATATATTATATAATTATATAAATATATAATAATAATATATATATAATAATAATATATATATAATAATTATATAGTATATATATATATATATATAGCTTCGTTATCTAGATTTGCTCTCGTCTACAAGCTTTCCTGATCAATTCTTGCCGATCTTGGTCGAATTTCTCAGTGGGGTTAACCGTAACTTGTGATAAGTCAACTCTTTGAAAAACTCAACTTCTGTTGCATCATCTCGCTCTCTAAAATACCCTCCCGAACTTCCTATCCCTTTGATGGCCTCTAAATGTTTCTTACCCGTGAAACAACTAAACATTTAGCGACTAAACAATAAATGTGAATTCGTCTTGGAGCCTCACATCACATCGGTTGCTAAAATGGCATCAAAAAAGCTGGGAATTCTGTTCAGATGCGTGAATTTTTCTTCTGTCTCAGTTATACTCCAGTTTTATATTAAAGGTCTTGATTCGCGCCCCTGCATGGAAACTGTTTCCCACATTTGGGGTGGGATCCGGTTCTCACCGTCCTTTTGGATAGAGTGAAGCTAAGGCCTAAGAGGCTTTATAAACTGCCCATCTCTCTTGATCTTCTCCTTGACCTGCGTTTCTCTGCGTGGTGACGTAGGTGCCCTTCTCTTTCAATAGGTATACAAGGCAGTGGCGCGATAGATATTGACCTCTTTCGCGATCCTTCACACTTCGTCGCCATCCCCCCCCCGCCGCGTACAACAAGAGGTGCCCTTGTTTTCTCTCAGAAATTGTGTGAACTTGGAGGACTCAAGATAACGTCGTCATGGTTCCTCCTTCCTTTCCAGCCAATTACATCTGTTTTGGGTGGAACGCCTTGCATCTTTTAATTTCCGCAATGTTTAATCTTCCTCTATTTAAGTTCCGCGTCTGCGTCCACCTGAGGAATTGCGTTAGAACTGGGTCAGGGTGGGTTTACTTCATTATCTTAATTTTTTATTTCTTATGTATTTTTTTTTTATTTATTTTAAGTTTATTTAATTATTTTTTGCCCCCTGAGAAAGGCATTGCCCCGTGTAGTGTGTACATGAAAAGATACATATAGATATATTATATATAATAATAAGATATATATATATATATATATATATATATATATATATTAGTATATATATATAGCATTAGAACTCTTTAATCTTTTTAAAAGCACAATGCTAAAGAATTATTCAGTAAAATTATGCCTTGTTTCCTTTTTTCTGCTTCTCTAAATTTATTTGACACTTGATTGTGCAAAATGTCTTCATGCTCCTTAATATATAATATATAGTATATATATAGTAATATCATTATAATAATATATATAAATATATATATAATATATAATATATAATATATATATATATATATATATATAATAATAGATATATATATATATAAACTATATCTATATTATAGATTATATATATATGATATATATAAATAAGTATATGATATAAATCATATTATATATATTATTTATATATATATATATATTATATTGTAATATTATATATATATATATATATGTAATTATCATATATATAATATATATATATATATATATAATATATATATATATATATCAGGTGGCTTTTGGGGGTAGGCAGAGTAAGCAAACGCCTACCTTTTTTTTTTTTTTTTTTTTTTTTTTTTTTTTTTTTTCATCACCTGCTTTGGGGAAATCCTTTTTTGGGGAGGGGTGTTATCATCTCAACAAAGATTGGAGACTGAGGCGCACAATTATGCAGATTAGCACAGACGCGCTTTAATGTAGGAGACTAAACCGAAGATGAAGAGAATCCAGCAGAACAGAGGTGGCAGGAAAGAAGGAGGCGCCGCAGCGAACTAGTCTGGTAGTTGCTAACATCAACTACAAAACTCATGGCCGACACAGCACCCCTTGTGCTATGAGGGCGTCTTAAAGGATACAGCAGACCAATGGAAATTTCCTTCAAGCACTTGCCGCTGCGGTACTATTAGAAAAGGAGATACAAGCACAACATCGCGCCGCAAAGATAGAGGGTCAAGTGAACTAAGAAAAGAACAGGATAGTTTGAATAAGTCCCTTTTTTGCCGTTTGACTCGATCCTATCCAAAAACCGGGTGAAACCTGAGTCGTCCCCAGATATGAGAGCAGTATCTCCATATCTTTATTATGGGCCGGATGAGGCCCTTGGCGTATGACTGGAGTAACGTGAAGAGGAAAAAAGAGTCTCCGCAGTCTAAGACCGAACGTCCCATGTTTCCTTTGAGGCCACCCTAGTTAAGCGTTGTGATGTGAGGTTTCAAGACATTTTCGTTTATGTTAAGGCCAAGGATGTTTTTTTGTCAACAGGTACAGACAAGAGATTTATCCGTCGAAATAGGTAGATTGAGGAAATTTATGAGGTGTCTTAGTAGAGGAGATTTGCAACAGTTGAGTTTTTTAAAGGAATGAATTTCACAAGGTTCAGACGACCCCACCCAGAACATCGATCCAGATCAGCCGAGAATAGTAATCGGAAAGGAATTAAGACGAGAGGCAATTCTAGAAGTAAAAGAGAGGAGCAGAATGAAAATGAAGTTGAAGAATGAAAGGGCGAGTCATCGGCATATGAGTGAATACGAGTTAGATGTGCAGGTGGGAAGGTCCCATTAATGAAAAGTACGGAAGAAAGTTAGGAGATAAGACAGACCCGACGAACAACCACTTATTGACTAGCAAAGGAGAGAGAAGCGCCCCCATCAAAAACCTACAGCCGATATTGAGGCGATTTGAAGAAACTGACATACAGTAGCAAAGAGAAGAGAAAACCCAAAGGAGGGAGCTTGGATGAAGAGCAGTGACGCGTGCCATACCCGTCAAATGCTTTGGATATGGTCAAGCGCACCCACGCAAGTCTCCCCGTAAGTTCCTAAGGAGGAAAACCATAAATCAGTAAGATAGGAAAGTACATCGCCAGTAGACCTCGAGCGCCGAAAGCCATACTTGCGATCGGAAAGAAAGTGAATGAGATTGCAGATGATCTAAGAAGTGAGAGTTGAGAAGATTCAAAGATCTTAGATAGAAATAAAGTAAGAGCTATATGGCGATAGTTAGAAGATTCAGAGCGGCTTCCTTTTTCGGATAGGTTGACATGTGCGTGCTCCAACACTGAGGGAAAGTTTAGTATTGAGACATAGAGAATATTAGTTGAACGAGGGTCGGGATAGCACGGAAAGCACACCTCAAAACACCGGGGAAACTGCCATTCCGGGCCACCCGTTCCTAACGTTTGGTAGATCAGGAGCCCATGCACCCGATTGAATGTAATCACAGGCAAAATACATAGGGACACCTGAAGAAGAAGGAGGAGGATGAGGATGCCAGAATCGTCCGGGTTAAGTTAGAGGAAAATAGGAGGCCCGAAGAGATTGGCCTTTTCAGTTCGAGAATTAGCAACAGAACCATCAGAGCAAATAAAGGAGGAAAGACAGATTTACAGAATTGTTAGAGATGTTTTTGGAGAGAGGCAAGAAAATTTGTCAGAGGAAACCAAGAGGTTAGCGCACATTCCGTTTGATGAATGCCCTCTTGCCTCGTCTGAAGAATAGTCCTTTTTTTCTTTGCATAAGGATTCTAGCAGGAAGAAAATTAGCAAGAGGATAGGAGAACGAGATTTTTTCAACTCCGATATGCACGTCGGTCTATCCTGAATGGCCAGAGAACAACTACGATCGAACCATGGATTTGAGGAGAGAAAGATTAGTCGAAGAAAGGAATGAACCTGCTCATCCCATCAACGATTACAGCTCCCACCTTATCGGCATCATAAAATTATGAGAAGTCAAAGCGTCACTCAGAGACAAAGCAAGCATTCCAATTAATAGTAGCGTAGAAGCAACGCAAGCCCCCCCCGCAATCGCGCCCAATCGAAGGTGCCAGAAAAACCGAGCTAGGCAGATGGAGCCTGTTGGATGAGAAAGTATGAAATTAAGGATTATAAGGTTGTGTTCAGATTTACCCGATAGGAGCGAAAGTGGTGTATTTTAAGAGAGTAGGACTAGTGAAACATAGGTCAATTGTGTTCAAGAATTGTTAGACGATCCGGAATGTATGGTGGGTTCTTGTAATTAGTTGCTCCAGTTTCGTGAGAATGCTGAAGTATTCCGGTCTCCTCTCCACCTAAATCGGTAGAGAGGACCCAACCATTCAGTGTTATGTACAGTGAAATCTCCTAAATAGAGGAACCTCAGTATTTGAATGAGAAGATATAACATCTCGTGAGAAGTCAGTAAGTGATATGCCATATAGGGAAAATCTGTTTTGTTAGGAGAGCAGTAGCAGAGCACAAGATTATTGTATAATTATATATATAATAATATATAATTATATATATATAGTACTATATTATAAAAGTAAATATATAATAAAAATTAATAATTAATATATAGAATAATATATATATAAAATATATATAAATATATATATAAATATATATATATATAATATATATATAATATATATATATAAGGAGAGGAGAGAGAGTAAATATAATATGATATATGATATATATATAATGTAATATATATATATATAAATATGAATGATAGTATATATACATATATATCTGACCATTTATAAGAGGTTGGAACTCCGTTAATTTATGGTAGGTAACTAAGGTTAGGTGGTTAGGTTAGGTCAGGTAGGGTTAGGTTCGGCTAGGTTAGGTTAGGCTTAAGATTAAGTTAGGTTACCCTAATTGTAATGTAATTAACCCTATAATTATTTGAAATAACGATCCTATTTTTATGAATTTTGTTCCTGAGTCAATTCTTAGATAAATAGCCCATATATCATATATAGTATATATATAATTATATATATATATATATATATATAAATAGTATATATTAATATATATAATAGTATATAGTAATAATATATAATATATATATAATATATATATTATATATATATTTATATAATATATATATATATATATATATATAATATATAATAATAGAATATAATATAGTATATAATATCAATATAAATATATATATCAATATATGTATAGATATTATATGAGAGAAAAGCAACACGCAGAGTCCTCCACTAGAAATCTTTGATTCAATAATTTCACAACTGTTTCGGAAATTAACCTATTTCCATCTTCAGGTGAAAGAACTAAAAAAGTAAAAGGACACCACCATTTAAATCTATATTAAAAAAAAACTCTTTTGCTTCCATTTGTTCTTAGTTACAAAAATAAATTTACATTTAACGTTAAACAAAGAAGTTATCAAGAAAAACATCTTACATATTCTTGCAAAATGACACCTGTAAGAGAAAAACAGAACGTCGCTCCTGTAACAAAAATACCATCGAAGTTGAAATCAATTAAAAGAACAATTAAAAAAAAAAAAAAACAGCAAAAATATTAAGTTGATCAACGAGGAAACTGGGTTAGGAAAGAGCCTACAAATTAAAAAGATCGTCAAAATACTCGGCATAGAACAAAAAAACTCACCATTTTTAGATTACAAGTTTTAAAGAATCTATTGAACATAAGACGAGAGGGCAAACACTCCGATGCCAAGGGTAACACAAGACTGTAAAGTTTAAGAGGACCGTGAATCGCTATTGAGAGGAAACAGTAAGGCTTATATCGGAAAAAACATTGTTATTATCAAAAAGAATCCATTTTTTTTAAAAACGCTTATATAAACGAATTCTTAGACATTGTTTTCATTAAACTATTGAATAAATGAATAGCTTAGAAAAGGTCAAAAGAAAAAATTCGAAAGGAATGTAAATTTATTATAAGTCCATTAATCAAAAATGCGACGAAAAATAGACTAAACCGTATTTACTATTCCTTAGAGTACTACTCTTTGTTACAATTAAAATTCAAAACAAATAAATAACAGTTATACAACTATACTAAGATCCCGTCAAACGAACAAATAACCACAAGAAAACGTCATTATAAATTATACATACGATGTGACTGTCCGTCAACATGAAAACATACATATTTAATTATTCTTCCAAAGTTTTGTCAACTAATGAAAAGCGCCTCCTGGCTAGGTCTGAATTTTTGTTATCCTGTGTAAGTCAAAATAAATATAGAATATATAGTGCCTTTCTTGAGAGATTAATTTACTCGTTGAAGAATTATGAACTCTATCAATTCGACTTAAGCACAGTTACCCTAAGATAAAACTCTTGCCCAAAAATTTCATTTTTAAACTTAATGCTCAAAAATTTTCTCTGTAAATTAATTTCGCAAAGGCTGATATTAAGCGTTGCAATCACTTAAGAATATCCTCAACAATACACAGGCCTGCGACCCCAACTTCCTGGGCTTTTCATAGGTCGTTGGTTAGAAATTTGTCATCGCCTAAATTCCAAATCAAGCATTCATATTGCTTCAATCAGGTCTAGTTTTAAGATACAGACCAAGGCTCCTAATGCATTAAGAGAGCTCAGCTCTCTAGCTGACCGCGGGCCGCGAGTGGTGTGTGTGCTTGCTCACGCTCCCAACTAAGATGGACTTACCATTACACTGACGTGTTCTCAATCTAGGAACAGTGATTTAAGTGTATTCTAAGCTTATTTATCTTTGTCGAATTCTATTTTTTGCAGGCAGATACAGTGAGGGCAAAATCTCCTAATTTTCCATATAAATGAATATGAAAGTGTAAAAACAGTCCTGAAATAGATTGTTGTTAGGTGTGGCAAACGTAACTTTTAGTGGACCAGCAGATGCACTAAGTAACGCCGTAGTAAAAGTGCCTTTACAAGGCACATAGTTGAATAAAAGCTAGGAGGACAAGAAAAAAACCATTGCTCACATATGTGCGCAAACAAGCCTGTATGCATAGCCTTTAAGGCGCTGGAGTATGAGGGCAAAACAACTGTTGTCATTGAGTGTACCTATGGTGTGGAGAGAAGACAAGGACCATATATTACAGACTGCTATTTTTGCATGACCAATCTCAAAGGTGAGATAATTACTTTACGAATACTAAGTCCTTGACACAAGTCAGAAAGGTTATTAAAAATCTTTTGGTAGACTATTGAAATTATTAATTTGTAATAAAAAAAAAAAATAAAATTAAAAAGGGGTGTATTATTTGGTAGAGAAATTGTGTTATGTATAATATTATAATATTTATAATTATATATAATATATATATATATAATATATAATATATATATATATATATATAGATAATATATATATTATATATATATATTATATATAGATATATATAAACATATAATAATATAACTATATATATATATCTGTGTATATATTTATATAATATATAATATATATATTATTAATGATTAATATATATATATATATAATATATATATGAAATATAATTATAATATATAATATAAAGTATATATATATACACTCTTAAATTGTAAATAAAAATGGATGTAATATTAAAACTGGTAAATTTTCCCTGGTATGAAATAATTGGTTAATATAAAGAAATGGAGAAACGAAGGTCGAGTGAATTAATATATGTACACATTTAATTAGCGAAACCTTTTTCCGGTATCAATAATTGAAAGACAGAGCACACTGAAGTCCTACCTGATGGTCCTTCTGCCCATTAAACCTACAACCAACATGGCCAAGGAGCTTCCAGTTCTCTCCACCTGAAAAGACTGGTACAGCCTACAAACAATATAGAAGGATATAAGAAGTGGATGACATGATACCATCAGTGACATATCAAAATTCACTCAACGGTAAAATAAATGACTGACTACGCAGATCTTGGTCTGTCCTACAGAGAAACGCACAACAATCTTGCATCCCGTCTTTAGTGAGAACAACCCCT
>JABUQX010033108.1:5000-12500 GCA_015478945.1 Trachelipus rathkii
TTTTCATATGTTAAGATCTTGATAAAAAAATTAGCTAGTAGCAAAAAATGATCCTAGCCCGCATTGTACAGACCCTTTACAAATCTCTGCATGTTTATCGGATAAGGAGAAAAAGGAGATACTAAATATTAACATAGTTGTCACTTTTTCCAAGAAAATTCAAATGTTGAAGAACGTGAATTATAGATATTTTCTCTTCACTGCTTTGTCGAATAAACATCACACACTATTTCAGGGCTTGTAACAGTCGGTGCTATTGCATCTTTTTTTACCTTAGTAATTTTGTTTTATCTATTACCATACTCAAAAGAAAATTAAAAAAATAGAATTTTTTTTTTTTTAATTTGTTATCAAGAATACATAAGCCTCATATAGACTTAATGCCAAGTCCAGTTTTTATATACCAACGAAATTAATTTATAGTACAAATAATCATAGCAGCCAATCTTCTCTACCACGATCAGGTGAAAAAATGCCCTTAAGATGTTAAAATTTCATCCTAGGACTATCCTACACTGGAGCACAGTGAAAATAACATCTATCGCAATTTCTTCATTTATATTGTATTAAGAAGAAGCAGAAGGGCGATCGAAATTTTGCAATGATTTGCATAAATAAACTCAATTATGGGAATAGAAAAAAAATAAACTCTCGATCTCGCATTTTTGTTGTAAAATGGACCCATCATATTGTATTATTTCACAGGTTAGAAGTTACTTCGAAAAATTTTTTGGAAGATGATGATGACGACAAATGTCTCGAAAACATGTCTTTTTTGTGGGAAAATGGAATAAGAAAAAATTCTCTAGGTCAAACAGAAAGCATGCTTTAGCACTCTACTACCAGAACTCGATTCCTTAAATAAATACTAGCCTCGTATCTGAGATTTTTTTTATATAATTGATATTAGATTTAGAAAAAAGGATGATCCGAAACATCCTAAATTTAACATTTGATTACAAATAAATTAAACAGAAAGGCCTATAGAGTCTCTGTTTTGTTGTGCACAATACCAAATTGCTTGAAATTTTATTTAATCAACGACCTGTTTTATTCTAACTCTTCAAAGCAAATCATCGCTAGATTTTCAATATGATAAGCAGCAAGGTTGTACTGTCTAACTCAATGAATAAAACTAATTGGAAAACTAATGGGAAGCTAATGGAACTAATGTTAAGAGCGTGTCAATAGAAGAGCTACAGTTTGGTGAAGGCTGATATCAGGTCAAAATCAGCTGATTAATTACATCGGACAGATTGGTTTTATGGTCTATTTTTACAGGGGGTGTGAAAGACTGGTCTTAGAAAGTGAACCGAATATTGAATCTTCCCCTGCACTTAAAACTTTTAGAAATAATTATATCCAAGTTAAGCATCATCCATATCATAAGTTATGCTTATCTCATTTAAGGGAGGATACACAACACTAATTCTCTATGGCTCCTGGTGCTCGGTCCCCATCTTGCGAGAAACGCACAGCTAGCCTAAATAATGGACCATAAATATTTCTTACGGAATTTTCAGATAGTTAATATTTATATATAACTAGAATGATAAACGATCCTATATACATTGTTGACATATTGAATGCCTCTCGTCTAAAATAACGTAGTGTATTATGTACTGGTTGTATTTCATAAATATGGCATGACCTCATTGTCTCTTCTTCTGTGACACAATGATTAGTCCCTTTCTATAATATTAGGTTCAGACTTTTCAATTAATCAAAATCCATGTTTTTAATTATTTTAAAGACATTTTTTTTCAAGAAAAAAATTTTTTTTTGGGATATATCACATCCATTCAAACTTGAAAATATGCGATTAGTCATTCTCCATCACTTATCAAATAACATTACATAAGATTCTATGTTTTCTCTTAATTTTGTGAAAGTGTGACAGGTGCGTTTTGTCACAATTTCCTTAACCACTACTTTTTCCTCTGTTACTCTTAAAAAAGTCTAATAATCCATTTAACACCCTCTTAAGTGTTTGTTTCTACTCGTCATCCGTTATCAACACTGCACAATTATGTCGGTGCTGAGATCGCCCTTAGCATATCTAGGGCGCAAAGGATGCATCTTATTGTTACTTCCATATTATTATAGTTTTTATTTTGTGAGTCATGTGCAAAGAAGAGTAATAAATGAAGTTTCATATCCCCCACCATTAAGTAAGTATTCAACCTGAAATTTAATTATTACCAATTAAATCTTTCTCAATAATATTTTTTATTAAATTTTCTTTTGCAGGTCATATTCTAATATACAACATATATATTTATATAAGTAAAAAACGATAATTGCACTTATTGGATTAGAATCAATGATAGATTCCTTGTAAATATGGTTACTCTTACCAATCGCCTCAGAATATGTATTTTTCCTGTTAGTGAGCTGTGTGTACTCATTCTTATTTCTATCTTGGGACCATAAATGGATCAGAGTATTGTTAGAAAGCTTTTCCATATTATCGGGGAATTAGACAATTTATTTTTGTTAGTGAGAAATATTTTGGCCGTATGTTCTTGTACTAAGCGCAATACTCTATTTTTCTTTTTGTGTATCCACAGCTTCTGCTTTCTATACCTGGTCTGTGTAGGGTGGTCGCCCTGCGGACAGTTTCTTCCTCTGCAGACCAAGCAGAATTTGCAATGAAGTTAAAAATGTGCACCGGTTAATTGATCACGACTTGTAGATTCTTACTGGGAATCTGGTTTATTACCTACTGACATTGATAGAATTACTTAAAACGTATTTAATGAACTTGTTTTGCTTTCAATTGGGTAACGGTCTCTTTTATGGTTGAGCTCAGTTAATGAAAATTATTGATGGGTTTTTGACGACAAAATGAGAAACATGAGCAGTGCTGATTTATGCTATATATTTTACATACAGTATCTTTACACCCCTTGTTCTCTACCTCACGTACTTTCCATTATGATTTGCTGATCATTCTCGACTCAGGATGTCATATACAACGTTTATGTTTTTTTCGTGTGCTAACTATCGATCTTAATCTTAATGCCTGTCTGTGTCTATGTACAGACTTAGACCATCGAGCTCGCCTGCTTAGATCATTTAATGTTTAATTAGAAACGCATCGGAGAGGCCAATTAAAGTGTAGTAAACAAGAAGCTAATTTGATGTTATTCACAATTAATGAATAATATTTGTCAAAAAGCAAGAAATTGTTTATGATATAGACAGGGATGATTTTATTTCACTAATGTACATATTTGCATTCCTCACTTATATACTTTGTACTTTAAGTTATATTGTCTGAAATATATTCATAGAGACTTACCAGATATATGAGATTTTTCATCTTTTGTATTACTATATTATATATTACTCAACTACTAAAGTGAGTAATACTATAACTATAAGTACCTTAATATAAATATAATAAAAAATATTCTATATATCATCTTATATAACGATAACCCCATCCAAATATGCTATTTATAATATTCATTTTGCTATATTGAATATATATTATTTATTATTATTATTCTTATAATATATAAAGAGTGCCAATAAATAATTATATATTTGACTAAATGTATGACTCTACAGTTACATCAAAATATACTAACAATAAAACCTATCTACAAAATATAGTTTACTATTAATAATTCTCAGAGATTATAATGGAATTTCAGACCCCTCATGTAACTACCCCCTCCTTGTCTCCATATAGAAGCCCTTTGTTACCTGAAATATATATAATATATATAAATATTATTATATAATATTAAATATAATACTATATCTAATATAATATATAATAGATATATATATTATTAGTATATACTATAAATATATACTATATAGTGTAAATAAAGTAAGTAATAAAATATAATATATATAGAATATTTAAATATATTATATATAATCGTATTTATATTATAAAAATTCTGTTTAATAGATTAATATATATTTATGGCTTTATCTCAAGAATATTAGAGTATTAGTGATTACTATAATATAAGAGTACTAAAATATAATATTAAATTTATAATTATCATATATATATAGCCTATAATATATATAATATATATATATATATTAATCTTATATAATATGTGTAGTAAATAAGTTTACTTTCGTGTACTCCTATTTCGGTCATCTAACACTGAATTATATTAATGAAAATATTATATTATTAATATATAAAAATGTTCGAAATATTAAAAAGATAATGAAGAAAACCATTAACTTTGATTGCACTAGTAATTTTATATTATTCTTGTAACGATCATATCGAAGCAACTTTATATAAGATATATTAATTATATATATATATTAATATATATATATTAATATATATAATAATTATATAATATATAATTATTAATATATATAAATTATATATATATATATATAGTAATGAGATATTATTTTGTGATATATATATATATTAACTGTACTAATATATATATTAATATTAATATATATATATATATTAATATTAATATATATATATAATTTATATATATAATATATATATATTAATATATTATATATATATTTAATATAATTATATAAATATTTCTCATATATTGATAAGATTTAGTTATAAGATAGTGACATAAAAAAAAAAATAAATTGTTTCTAGTTTTATTTTTTATATTATATATAAATATTAATATAATAATAATATATATATAATATTAATTTATAAATTTAACAATTTCTCCTATCATGTTAAACGTACTTTAGTTAATTTGAAGAAAATTACATAAAAAAAGACATGATGTATTGGTTATATCATAGGTTAAGTGATTATTATTATGTTTTATGTTTTTATTTATATATTTTTACTTTCTTTTTTTAATAAGGTTGGCCCTCAGTGAGCGACGGGTGGGACAGATAAGGGAGGTAACTCAAGATCCGCCCACATTTTCTGTCCAACCACTATTGAGAGGAAACCCGATATAAGATCTCTCTTGACATAGCTTTCCGTGCTTTGCGAGTTTAAAGCCCATGCTAATAGGCTCGCGTTTAGACTTCTCCTTACTATTATATAAAAACAATAAACTTGAAAACTGTTATTGGCAACGTCTTTTGGATTCCTTGTGGTGAGAATGGAGATTTTAGAAGAAACTGGACAAAAGATTCAGCTCGTTACACAATGTATCGTCTTAATCAAATATAACTCGATAAAAAAATATAAAACTTTTCTTCGATTATTCTATTGTCTTCTCTCTCTCAGTCACATCTCAATAGTTGCGTATTAATACCCTTTTTAAATACCATTTCCTAACTTTTCACAGGTTTTCACATATGTGCAAATATGTGCCATTATCAAACTTATAGAAGTGACCAGTCACTTTGAACAAATTTTCGTTAAAATTCAAACATTACATCTGTGCTAAAATACTAATAAATTTCTACGTTAGCAGAGTTTAATATATACATTTTTATGAGTTTTTGGTTTGTTTTATTTCTCCTCCTCTGTTGTAAAATATCGTGGAATAATGTTATACTTCTACGTACGGCGTCCTTTTAGAATGCATGTTTTGGTCTTGGAGTTTTGTTCTTTTAAATTCCACAGTTGAGCCTTATTTCATCTATTCAATTAATGGAAATTATATCGGAGAATATAATGCGATATAGCTCTAGCTAAAATCAAACAAACAATCGAATAGGTAAAAAAGGAGTTACCTTAGTGTACTATATACACTATGATATATTTTATATATATATATATATATATATTTATATAATATAAATAAATATATAGATATATATATAATATATATGTACTATTATAACATATACAACACTTTTCATTTTTTTATTATTTATAGTATTATTAATTTATTCTTTTTATTTATATATATATTATATATATAATATATATACTATATTATTTTATAATTAATAATATAATACCAACTATTCTCTATTCAATGGTGAAAGTTCCAAAGCTCTATCATAAATTATATATCATCTATTTACACACAGTTATTTCCAATATTAGAAATGATATCATTTAATTCACCTATATTCTATATTCTATATTTGGCCCATTACTACTTTGCCCAACTTTTGTAAGAGAAGAAGGGTTTATTCATGGCTTATGACGCTGAGTCAAATCTCATTCACTACAATACTCACCCAAAGGTGTATTTCTCAGAATAGTTATATTCATAGATATATATATATAGTTTGTGAATAAGGTGAGCTTATAAGTATCAGTTTTAAAGATAATGGTAAATATTACTTCAATATATTGTGCGAGTGCGTTTATTTCATCTTATTCGTTTTTACATTTCAATAATATTAATCTAAATGAGGTAACAATAGAGTAATTAATAAAATATCCTATTATGTTAATGAATAATTCTTGTTATAGTTTTATTTTCGTACTCTAGCTCCTCCTGGCGACAAAATCATTTGACACATTGTCAATTAACATATATAATCACTAATATAACTAAGTTTACATGGGAAAATAGCTAATACATTTTACTTTCTAAATCAGGAATGAACGAGTTTATTTCAAGTGATCTCTGAGTATGATACAATATATAAACAAAAATAATTTACTAGTGAGCTTTATGTGATATAAATTATATTTAATATTAAGTTTGCTCGACATTAATAAATGTTAATAAAGGAAATATGACATTGATAAATAGAAATTTAAAATTATACTCACGACTTTCTAGATACGATATAGACAAATTACTACGACTCGCCAATGACCTCCCGTATTCTACTCTACTAATTGTTCTAGAAATGTACAACCTCAACTATTCATAATACAAATAACAAGTGTGTATTACTTCCACACATGAGTTATTTGTATTATATATATTTTATATATTAAATATAATAAGAATATATGCGCCCCACAGGATAATTATACAAGATAAATCTCTATTGTGCAAATGTAGATCGGTGAGTTTCTCGATAATACTATTATATAACATTTTTTTTATTATTATTTGTTACGCATAATTATGGTGTTGAGTACTGACGTGGGTGAGGATCGCGTACCGTGCCATCTACATAGTCCTCTCATTCCTCTCCGTCGTGGGCATTCTGAATCCTCTTAATAGACGGATTTTATAATTAATACATAGAAAAGCAAAAAATAATTTATTATATTATTTTAATTGTTCTATTTAGTGTATTCTCATTCTCTAGAGTGTCAGTAATATAATTTTAAAATTTACGTATACTCTTATAGCAAAGCTTACATATCTTGCTCACTCGTGCTATATTGAAAAGTTCAGATACTCGTGCACGTGAACTTCATAATGGGTGCGTGATAACATACACCCGTACGTTCTTAGCCCAATCAGTCAAAGCGTTATGAATATTCAAATACTATATCAGCAGATCTTGTTAAGGTATATGATTAAATAAAATAATTCAATGCTAAAAATAAGTCTTTAGTTTGAAGTGAGTTTCTCAGAATAAATTGGCTTGACTGCAACACAATCATATGCAAATAATGGCTATTCTCTTATCCTCTTATGTTTTTTA
>JABUQX010033108.1:17500-22500 GCA_015478945.1 Trachelipus rathkii
TGTTATTGGCTACGTTGGTAGCTACTGCTGTTGAGCAGCATGCTACATATATATGCTATATACTGGTTACTATTATAGCAGCAGTTAATACATATATTAGTTAAGTTATTGTTGTTATGCATATGCTAAGGCTATAAGAAGGTTGTTGGTTGCCATACATATACATATACATATATATATACAGCAGTATATATTGTTACAGTTACAGCAAAGAGCAGCATATACTGGCTACATATATGTTGTATATATGCTATATATAGCAGCAGTATATATATATATATATATATGTATATATATGTGTGTGTGTGTGTGTGTGTGTGTGTGTTTGTGTGTGTATTTTGGATGATTTGATATATAGTTTACTCTTGTTTTTCTCGTACAGAAATAATTACTGTAATGTGCAACCATTATCCCAGCAAACAAAATTCATATTTTCTAATTTGTACAAGCTGCTAAAATTTTTACCTTTAAAAATTAAGGTCAACTCTAACAATATATATATATATTGGTTAAGTATATGGTTATATATAAGTAGCAAAGCAGCAGCGAGTATTGCTATATAAGGCTATTGTTGTTGGTTGGTTATATGTTATTACATATTGTTGCTATATATACTAAGGTTAAGGTTATATATATTAAGGTTACATAGGATTGCATGCTATTATTGTTATTATATAAATATATATATATATAAACAGCATATATATAAGAAGCAGCAGCAACATATAAGATATATATTGTTGCTGTTATATATACATATATATGTTATATATATGGTTACATATATATACATATATATATATATATATATATATGCATAGCAGTAATAGTATATATATAGTATATATATATATATATATATATATATATATATATATATATTTTTCTATTTCCCGAGTTTGGGGCAAGTTCATGTCAATATTTGTGAAATAGAGGAGAAATGAAAATTGTGAAGAAAAAAAAAAAGCTCCCTAATTTTCCGGGCCTGTGGTTTGAAGCCTGTAGTAGGTATGATAGTTATGTCTGGTAATCTCATAGGTTTTCATACTTTCTCTAAACAAACCAAATTTTGTTGAGAAAAAATCATTTTGTCCTTCTCTAGAGCTCTCCAAAGTTTTCTTTTAATGTTTTACTATGCATTTATTTACACTTGAGGAGAAAAATCTTAATATTGTTCTAAAAATTAGTGTTTTCATAATTTTTTTAAATAATTTTTTTGGCATGTAGGATTGGACCCCATAGACCCTCAGAAGAAGTAAAACCTTAAGTTATACGGTCAATTTTTATTTATATTAGTTTTAATTTTTTTAACATTTCTGTCACCTTAAATATGACCAAAATGGCTTTATAAAACACCCAGGAAGTGGCGCCCCCTATTAGCTAAAAAGATTTCTACCTTTGTTTTAAAGAAATGTCATAATACTTAATTCCTCTTTCCCCATCAATTATTCACCTTTTGTGAAACATGAAATAATAAATATTTAACAGAGAAAATGAGAATATATTTTTTTTTCAGATGAATTTCCGCTTTGTAGGGTTTGAGGATTTTTTTGGCCTTTTTTTTATTCATTATTGTACGTGAAATACTTTCCATAAGGATACAATTTCATAAGTTAACCTTTAATTTTATTCTTTCGAAATCATTTAGTGTTAGAAAATGGTCTTTTGGAACGTAATCTTATGTATAATCATTAGTGTGCGCAGGTGTGTGATTTTGTGGGTGGGAGGTTGAAAGTGATGAAAGGGATACAGTCTTCCGGATATTTTCAGGCGGCAAATTTTTATAATCAGGTGATCGTGAAAAAAAAATATGAAAAATAATTAATAAGTCTCTGAAAAAGAACTTCTCAATTTTCAATTTCAATTTCGTTCGGCTGCTATAAATAAATATGTGAATAATACCCTTTCAAAGGTCGTTCGAACCTTTTCTGTTTGACTGACAGTGATATTTTTGGTTTAAATTATTTTACGATGGAAGTAGGTGTGAAGAATCTTTCTCTTTATAAATTTACAGTGATATCTTTGTTAAAAATTGGTTTAAATAGATTTTTTTGTGAATATATGATTAATTAATATATAATTAAAATTATTGATAATATACATCAAAGTCGCAGACAGGGATTCGAACCCCACCCCCTCGAAATTATTTATGCGAAAAAAATTTTTTTTGATAGCTTGAGTTTCTTAATTTTAAATTTCAATAATAATAAAAAAATAATCAAAGCAAATTAAGAGTATATATTAATAGAAAAGATAAAACATATTTGTGGTCCGTGAAGATTTTTAGATTTATCTCTTTGAAAGCATTAAAGGAAGAATCTCTAAGAAATAAATAGTGACTTTCCTATTGAACAACGATGTGATTAGAACATTAGATATATAAGAAGTTATTGCCTTAAATTCCACTTAAGACGATTTTGGAACTATTCCTCCTTTGCCCCCCCCTCCAACTGTAATATGTCAGACGATGTAATTACAGTTCCCGGATCAAGATCTTGTAAAAGCAATCTTTGCCTTTCAGTAACTAAAATTAAGGATAAAAATTTGTTTCTTAATTTTACGCTGCAGGAATCTTGAATGTCTGAATGTGTTTTTGATGTAAACAAACATTGCTATTATAATGCGTTTTTTTAACTTTCTCACCCAAATTTAATTTGCACATGATTTATTATGTGACATTATCTTGTTTTGATAGCAAATTAGCTTAGATCAAGAAAATATTAAAGAATTCACTCTCCGAGCTTCACATGTTGCTCTCAAAACTTGTGTTTCCGAGCTAGCATCCTACCTTCGTAATCAACTTCGTATAGGTAGATTAGCTTCAACCTTTCCTTCTTGCCGAAAGCTTGCGCTCAATCAGTCTGTGTCGAAGAAGTGAATCTCTATCAATTCTTTATCTTCCTATCTCTTTAACCGCCTTATACCCCGAAGTTTTCAATATACCACTTACAAGAAGATTTGGGCATCTTAAATCTTCTAATTTTATCTCCGATCGCAGTACATCTTTCGTAATGAGGGCTTTATTGGTAGTGTTCTTTCCCTTTTCTTTGGCAAATGGTCCTCTGTTCATTGGTATTTTGGTGAATCCTTTGCTGTAGCGCTGGACAAATAGAACACCCTCGATAGAGTCTACCACAAAGCTTTCATTTCTAAACTTCTCTCTTTCAAATGTAGCTTTTATTGATTTCCTTCCCAGTAGTTCTATAGCAGCTACCGTTAATTTTTCAAATCTATTAATAGAATTGTGCTCCTCAAGTTCTGCACAAACGAAGTTTTTTCGTATTTTTCAAGTTTGTTTGATATCAGATGGAGGGAGGTATACGAAATGGAGTGAATGTCGAGCAGAAATGTTTGATATATTCAGTGTGGAGGTATTTATTCTGTACGTTTGAGGTAGGTAAATTATGGGTAGATTATTTGAGGATAGGGGATGCTGAGGAATAGTCATTTGTATCCTGAGCATTGTTACACGCGAACATGAGGAAATTAGAATGATAGAGATAGAGAAAGTGAAAGAAGCAATTAAGATACTAAAAAATGGGAAAAGTCCAGGATACGATGGACTAAATAATGAACTATTCAAAACAGGAGAGGGAATAACTAAATGGTTGACAAGATTGTTAAACCAAGTATGGAAAGAAAGAAAAAAAGAAAAATACCAACAGAATGGAGGAAAGCAGTAATCTGTCCGATACATAAGAAGGGAGATAAAAGAATATGCGGAAATTATAGAGGAATAGTATTGTTGGTGGGGGTGAGTAAAATATATGAGAGGATCTTAGAAAAAAGATTGAGGATGGAGGTCGAGGACAAGATTGGAAAATGGCAGCACGGTTTCAGACCAGGGAAAAGTACCACAGACCTAATATTTTACATGAAGATGCTAACAGAGAAAATCATAGAGTGGAATGAGAAGGCGTATGCTGCATTCATAGACTTGGAAAAAGCATTCGATAGAATAAATAGAAAGAGACAGTGGAGAGTGTTACAAGATCCGAATGATATGCCATACCAGAAAGTCTGATTGCAGCCATTAAAAGTATGTATGAAAATCCAATAAATACGGTTAGAGGAACAGGAAGAGAGAAGTGTACTGTCACCATTGCTCTTTGCACTTTCCTGGACAGCTGCCTTAAAAGGAAAATGCCATAAGGCAGAATAGGGAAAAACACTTGGTCATAGGCGGTACTTTACTGAAGCAGATGATGAGGCAGTGATAAACCCAAATCCCAAAGGAAGCTCAAGACTTAACAAGGAAGCTGTGAATAGAATGGAATGAAGGTACTGAAGTCATATGGGCATGAGAAATAAACAGAGAGAAAAAACGGAAATATATTTGGTGATTGCAGAGAGAGGGAAGAGAATAATAGTGTACATAGAGATATTTAGGCTTAAGCAAGGTGAATAGATTTAGTATTATGGGCGTAAGTATTTGATGAATGCAAAGGAAGACAAGATGACGAGTTGAAAGAGAGAATTGGGAGATTTTCACAGAATGTGGGAATGTTATACCCATTGCTAAAGGAGAAAGGGATACCAACAGAGGTTAAAATATTAATATATAAAGCAATTCTGAGACCGATATTGTTGTATGGATCTGAATGCTGGACATTGAATACGATACAAAAAAGCAGAATAGAAGCTACGGAAATGAGAGTACTTAGACTCATTAGAGACAACACCCCCTCCTTGAATAGGGCTCTGCCCTTGAGCGGCGTTGAAAAATTTAAAAAAAAAAATAAATCTTTATCAAAGAAAGCGGAACCCTATCAATTCTTTTATCGTTTTCTATTATTTTTAACCGCCTTCAACTCCGATAAATTTTGGAATATATCACTGACAAATGAAGATTCTTGGGCATCAATAAATCTTCTAATCTACTCTCCTATTGCAGTACAGCTTTCAATAATTAGGAGGGCTTTATGTGGTATTTTCCTTCTCGTAGGTATTTCTTTGGCAATGAGTCCGTGGCTAACTTTCCTATTCTTAGCCATTCTTTA
>JABUQX010033109.1:0-7500 GCA_015478945.1 Trachelipus rathkii
GGAGAGAGATCCCACCCCAAATTAGTCTTGGCCTCTCACATCCCATCACAACTAACTAACACAATATCTACAAATGCCCGATACAATCTACTACAACACACCATCGCTCCAATATGTCCTAAGAAGTAATCACTTGGTCCAGAAGACCAAAATGACCCTCGCCGGAGCAGGTCAGGCCACTACCCCAAATCTTATACAATATAAATTCAAATTCAAAGCTTGACAACGTTATATCCCCATCTGCAGTAGTATGTCGTTATATCGTCCCGGACACATATGGAGCACTTCCTTCTGGGAGTGCCCGCTCCGAGCTTGACCCGCGTACACTTTTGCTGTACTTCTATTCTTGACCTGTGAAACACGCCCCAACGAGCAGTGGCCGGCTATTCTGGAGCGCTTCCTCACCTTATAAAATACATTTATTCAACTAGCTAAATATATATTTATATATATATATATATATATATAGTTTATATATATATATAATATATAATATTTATATTATATATATATATATTATATACGGTATGAAATATTATATATATATATATATATTATATTATTTAATATATATATATATATATAACTATAATATATATATATATATATAATATATATCTGTATATATATAATATATATATATATCTATATATATATATATATATATATATATATATATATATATATATATATATATATATATATATGAAGCTGACTTGTTTAGGACCGCTTCTTTAAGGTTGATTGAGAAGTGAGATGTTCTTTACACTTTTTATTTTGCTACTTCTATTTTACAAGCGAGGGTTGGACCCCTGTCCTAAAAAAAAAACAAAAACAACAAGGCATTAGAACAGGGTAATCCTAGTTATTACTATTCTACATATGGATCATATACTGCAGGAAGAAATCCTACATAAGATGAAACTTATGTAGAGTAGCAGTACAAAAATGAATATCAATGTGGGGCTGTTTCATGTGTAGACATACACAGACAGGAAAAGGATCCTCTCCAGCATACCTTCGCATGAAGCAGTATTGCCTTTGGGTATGAGTTGTATACTCGGGTACTCACACACATATATATTAAAAGATTCCCGTCTCATGTTGCAGCATCTCTGCGAGAGAGAGAGAGAGAGAGAGAGAACATATATATATAATATATATATATATATAGTTATATATATATATATATATATTAAAATTTATTTATTATATTTCTAATATATATATATATAGTATATATATATATAATTATATATATATATTAAAAGATTCGCATTATTGCAGCATCTCTGGAGAGAGAGAGAGGAAAGAAGAGAGAGAGAGAGAGAGAGAGAGAGAGAGGAGAGAGAGAGAGAGAGAGAGAGAGAGAGAGAGAGAGAGAAGAGAGAGTGAGAGTGAGAGTGAGAAGTGAGGTGAGAGTGAGAGTAAGAGTAAGAGTAAGAAGTTTAAGAGTAAGATTCAAACCAGATAGAGTAAGAGTGAGAGTAAGAGTAAAGTAAAAGTAAAGTAAGAGTAGGAGTAAGAGAAAGACTAAAAGTAAGAGTAAGAGTAAAAGTTACAAGTAAGGGTGAGTAAGAAGTAAGAGTAAGCAGTAAGAGTAAGAGTAAGAGTAAGAGTAAGAGTAAGAGTAAGAGTAAGAGTAAGAGTAAGAGTAAGAGTAAGAGTAAGAGTAAGAGTAAGAGTAAGATAATTTAGACTGGCGAATTTGCAAAGTGCTTAATGTTCTACCAGGATTCGGGCATGGGTGGTTTATGTCCCGCTTGGGAGCTTTATTAAACAACATGCCCTAATCATAGCGTACAGGTGCATAGTATATTTGATACCATAGTGTTGCACTTCTAATTTCTAGCTATTTTGGCTGTTGCCCTTTTACGCTACAATTACCCTGCTTAGACTCTCTCTTCCAGAGCCATAAATTTTGCTTAAAATCGAAAGTGTTTAAAAAGCTGGGAAAAATTGGGCGTGACCCCTTTATGTCCCCTCGGGAGCGTTTGCCATGGATAACAATTTAAACCTGCCTGCTATCCACCGCAATAAAGGGCATGCCCTAATATTATTTCCCTTATTTTTCTCCTACTGACTCAACGCTTGATATATTGTTAAAAAACTCTATCCTAGCTTGTTACTAGTCTGCTTTGCATGTATTAACACTCCCTTATTAATTTTTTGTTGTGTAAAGACATCTAATGTGCTAACTCAACCGATCTTGCCTTATACCACTCTGCGAAACTATTATGGCTCCCTTAGCCTAGGCCGACAACCTTAGGTCGGCTATCATCGCTTTACTTTTGCCTTGCTGCCTTAATACTATTTTAACTTCTACACTTCACTGGTCCTTACCTTAGTTATGTTTTATTTATTGTGTTCTTGGCATTACCATGCCATTTATTTCGTTATTTAATATTATTTTTTAAATATTAATAATTCTGCAGATGCTTGCTGCGTGTTGCTGTAATTTTTGAAAAGTAATAATGCCGCCGCTTGGAGGCGTGGCTTAATTCTAACGATTCCACAACAACTTTTTCCACATAGGGTGCGTTCGGCTCTACAGTTCAGCTCTGTAGAGAGTTTTTTTCCACTTCCACAGAGAACCTCTCCACAGTACCCCCCTCCAGAGCTGAAGCCCAGGTGCTCTAATCCAGGAAGCGGAGCGGCCTGCGCAACTGACGGCCTCTGCTCGATACATCTCTAGACGGAGGCGGCTGCAAACCAGGACGAGGGCGAGAACGAGGAGCTGGTGTTGGAGGTGCAGGAGTGTGGACGAGAGGGCGAGAAAGAGAGCGAGTGATAGGGCGAGGAATACGAGAAGGAAGTGGAACATCAGCAGTACTACTTGTGGAAGGCAGGGCAGGAGGTGGAGGAGTGGAAGGTGGCGGCAGAGAGAGAGAGAGAGGAGGAGGAGGGAAAGGAAGTGGATCTGGGTCAAGAGGGAGAAGTGGTGGAGGTGGTGAATCCGTAGGAGTTGAAGGAGGTGAAGAGTCGGTAGGGAATGAAGGAGGTGGAGAATCTGTCACAGAGTAAGAATGTGGTGTATCCAGAGGAATCGGAATGGGTTTAGGGAACAAGTCCGAGGCCTGGACGTCCGGAAATTCGGTTTTTATAAGGCAGGTTTGAGACGATCGATCGATATAATTGGTACGAGTAGGAAGCTGTACTTTGAAGAACTTCTCCTTCCGAAGTAAAACCGGGAAGGGCCCGTCGCACTTGGGTTGGAGGGGAGAACGGTGGGAGTCATGCCTGACTAAAACATGGGTACAGGAAGAGAGATCTTTCGGAATGTAAGAGTGCACCTTTTGCTGGCGGGTCGGAGTAGGTCTCCAGGAGAGGGCACAGCGTTTCAAACGAGTGAGATACAGGGTGGGATCTGCAGCAGTGAGCGGGAAAGATTGGGAAAAGAACTCGCCAGGCAGGCGAAGAGTAGAACCATAAACAAGTTCTGCAGCTGAACACCGAAGATCTTCCTTAACGGCCGTGCGTATACCCAGCATAACCAAAGGGAGAGCCTCAGTCCAGTGTTCTGGTTGTGGATGTGCCATGAGAGAGGCTTTAAGCTGACGGTGGAACCTCTCACAAATCCCATTCGAGATAGGATGGAAGCTCGGTGTAATGGACCTTCTTTCTCAGAACAAGCCAAGCGCATCAAATCTTTTCCAGAGGAGGATTCGAAAACGCGAACCATTGATCCGTCGTTGACCGAGAGAGGATGCCAAACGAGAGATTCAATGAAACAAGAAGGCTTTAGCTATAGATTCGTCGGCATGTAGCAACAGAGAGAGGGATAGCTTCGGTCCAACGACTGAACCGATCGATACAGGTGAGGATATATCGCATGCCATGAGAAGGTGGAAGAGGTCCAACAATGTCGATTTGAACTCTTTCAAAACGTTGACCAGGGGGCAAGAAGGTGCCTAAGGGAGCTTTAGTGTGTCTTTGCACCTTAGAGCGTTGACAAGCCATGCAGGCGCGGACCCAATTCGCTACATCGGCGTTAACTTTAGGCCACACAAAACGAGCTGTTACCAGTTTGCGTGAAGCCTCGACGCCAGGGTGTGAAAGCGCTTGGAGATTGCAGAAGACTGCCTTTCGAAGAGAATTTGGAACGAAGGGGCGAGTGTGGCCTGTTGAAGTGTCGCACAAGAGTCTCTTCTCTATGCCCGGAAGACTGAGCCACTGCAGCTGTAGAGAAGAGTCCTGCTGAAGATCGATATTGTCTTGCTCCTGGCACGTGGCAATGGCTGCGTAATCAATGTCAGGAATGGGAGAAAAGGCGTTAATTTCACATCCGAGAAAGAGATCCGCGGTGAATTATCCACCTTCCGGAGGATGTGACCGAATGTTGTCGTAAACTGGGAAACAAATTCAAGATGACGGTTCACGGGGGAGTGAGTTCATGCGCGTGAAGCCATCGAAAAGTGATCGCTTTGTAGTGCGGTCTGGATGTGGCACTCCCGTCCTTCCAAAAAAAGTCCCTAAATTGCCAGAACAGAAGATAAATAAGCAACCAACCCCGTCCAAAAGCACTAATACCTTGTTTCGGCGGAATTGCAGCTTGCGTGGAAAAGAAAGGCAGTGGGCACAATTCACAACCTTTTGAACTGCTTTGAAGCAAACTGCCCCAACAGCGAAATCTGAGGCACTAACGCTGCACTCTCGCTTGTGCGGTATCGTGGGGATGAACCAAAAGAGTGGCGGAGGCGAGGGCTTCTTTGGAAGCCTCAAAAGCAGATTCTGCTGCCGGTGACCAGTCGACTTTAGTGGTGTTGCCTCGTTGTTTAGGACGAATGAGTGCGGTAAGCGGGCCTAAGAGGGCTGCCGCTGATTTCAGGAATCTGTGATAATAGTTGATCATTCCCAGATATTGACGAAGCTTCTTTAGATTTTGGGAAAGAGGAAAGGCGCGGATAGCGGCGACACGGTCCACAAGAGGGCAAATACCCTCGGCCGAGACTGTGTGACCCAGGAACGTAAGAGAAGACGCGCCGAATACGCACTTGGTAGGATTGAGACGAATTCCCGCATCATCCAACCTACCAAAGACGGCCCGTAGGTGATCCGCATGTTCTTCAGGAGAGGAGGAAGCGACTAAAAGATCATCTAATTAAGCCCAGGCAAACAGAAGACCACGAAGAATAGAGTCTATGAAACGTTGAAGCGTTTGAGCAGCGCATCTCAAACCGAAAGGCATTCTCATATACTCGAAAAGGCCAAACGGGGTGATAACAGCTGTCTTGGGAACGTCTTCCGGAGCTACTGGAATCTGGTGGTATGCCCGAATTAAGTCCAGAGAAGAAAAGATAGTGCTGCCGGCCAGGTGGGAGGTGAAAGATTGTATGTGTGGGACCGGATAGCGATCTTGAATCGTGGCAGCATTCAGAGCCCTAAAATCACCACAGGGTCTCCAGTCCCCCGTAGTGCCCTTAGGGATCATGTGTAGCGGAGAAGACCAACAACTCTTGGAGGGACGTACAATACCCAGCTGTAGCATGTGCTCAAACTCAGCCTTGGCGGCCTTAAGCTTATCAGGTGGAAGACGACGAGCCCGAGCAAAGGTCGGAGGGCCCACTGTCTCAATATGATGCTCGATAGAATGCTTTACTGGCATGTCCGCAGAGCAAAGATGTAATAAAGAAGGAAATTCCTTCTGCAGGAGGGTCAGAAAGGGAGAGACTACTGAAGAAGTTGAAGAAGTTGGAGGACCAATAGCAGAAACACCCTTTAGAGCAGAAGCAATAATAGCACCGGGAGTATAAAGAGAAGTATCGCCATCGACAAGTCGGCGATTACGAAGATCGACCATAAGATTAAAATGGGACAAAAAATCAGCACCGAGGATGGGCTGTGTCACCTCAGCGACGAGAAAAACCCATGGGAACTTGCGGCGGAGAAAAGATCCAACGTGCATAACCGCTCTCCATATACCGGAATGGAAGAGCCATTAGCAGCAAAAGTTGACGCGAAAATCTGAGGGTGGGAAGGTTGGGGTGGTTGGGAATAAGGAGGTTGAGCTGGAAAGGCGGCAGAAGGCGGTTGAGGGAGAAGGGGAAGGTGTTGGGCGTGAGGCGCAGCTGTTTGCGGGGGAGGAAGAGCGGTAGCGGTGGTAGGTGTGGAAGAGACTGCGAAAACGTTGGAAGTAGAGGTTATAGGTTTGGCGCACAACCCTGTCAGCTATGGCGGCAAACTCAGGGAGAATTTGCGCCGGATTCAACGACTGCAGGACACTGTGATGCTCAGTGGGCATCTTCTGGAGGAAGAGTGTACGAATAATTTGCACCTCTCGCGGAGAAGGTGTACCCCCCAACAAACCCAGCATTCTCGTCATCAACTCTGATGGTTTTTGATCGCCCAGGGCAACGCCTCTAAGCAGCGTCTCTACCCGTTCCTCCCTGGTGGGGGCCAAGCGGTCGGTAATGAGTGTCTGGAGGGCGGTGTACGGGTTGGTAGAGGCCCTAGTTTCTGCTAAACCATCCCTAATTTTGGCCAGACAAGACTCTGGGAGAGGATTCACCACTCTCGCATATCTCTCCTTCTCGTCTTCTATGGACAGGAGCACAGACTCTGCGAGCTCAAACCAAAGGTCAGGATCGTTAACAAAGAAAGGCTGGAGATGTAAAAATCGCGAGGACATGGTGAAAGGCGGAGAAATAGGTAGAGCGAGGGAGAGAAAAGAAGGGAAGGAAGATGGGGAGCGAGCGGAGCGCGGGTGGAAAAAGCAAAGAAATTACAACCTCAGGAGCTAGACCAAGAATTAAAATGAAATTGCCCAAAAAAAATAATTTTTTTTTTACTTATTTGAGTGAGTGTACAAAGGTTTCCTCCGCACACAAGATTGTGGCTATCCCGTGTGAGGAATCCCACGACAAAGGGTGATAAATAATAATAATAATAATAATAATAATAATAATAATAATAATAATAATAATAATAATAAATATTTTTTTTTTTTTTTTACTTATTTGAGTGAGTGTATAAGGGTTTCCTCCGCACACAAGAGTGTGGCTATCCCGTGTGAGGAATCCCATGACAAGGGGGTATAATTATAATAAGAACAAAAAAGGATAATAATAATAATAATAATAATAATAATAATAATAATAATAAAAATAATAATAATAATAATAATAATAATAATAATAATAATAATAATAATAATAAAATTGATAAGAACAATAAAAAATAATAATAATAATAATAATAATAATAATAATAATAATAATAATAATAATAATAATAATAATAACAGAATGTAATACAAGTTACGTGGTCTGTATGGAATACAGAACTGTACCAAGGTAGGGGTCCAACTGCTGGGGATTTGATGCCGGAACAGGCCGGTGGCTCCTGCCGCTGCGACTTCTTTTGAGGCTGTTACGAAGGGCGTGAGTGATTTGATGCAGGAGGAGGCTGTTAAGAAAAGAGAGAGAAACGCAAACACAACAAGTGGGTAAATCTACCCGTTAAGAACAATTGATATATATAAAAAAAATATATATATATATA
>JABUQX010033109.1:10000-15000 GCA_015478945.1 Trachelipus rathkii
TCTATATATATATATATATATATTAATATATAATAGGGTCGATTCAAAAAAAGCTTTGCGACAACTCGGAGCCTGACAAGATCAAACGATAAGAACATTTATTGTTAAATAACCTATTTTGTATGGCGCTTCGTTTCAAAGTTACGGATTATGTAAGTATATAACCCGTGAATGTTTGTTTTGGAAAAACCGCCCGGGTTCCCGTTTTACTATCAAATTAACCGAAGAGTTTTGGTATCTCAATGTTATGTATGTGTTAGCGTGCGTGCGTACATCTGTGTACTCGGAGGGTTGAGAGGTAAAAATAAGGATATTTTGTCCAACAACCTATGCTCTTAATAATGCGAGCTTGTTTTGCAAATTATGATCACGTTTATTGTAATTTTATTGGGAAATTACTGGAGATCTTCAATAGTGGCGGGCGTGTTCCGGATTACAGTCTTTACATCTTGGTGCCATTGCCCTGTCCGGACTTTACCGAACATGCCCTCACTGTGTCTGATTTGATCAAGCGCAGTGATATTCGCTGAATCAGTTCCCTATCTGTGGTTGACTGGGTTAATGAACACAACACTCTTCACATGCCCCTAAGAAAATAATTAAGGGTGAGGTCGGGCGATCCTGCAGGCCACGCAACAGGTCCGCCCTCTCCCTTAATCCCTTTGTCAGTGTAGACTGTGTTCAGTTGCGCCCGTTACTTGGTAACTGAAGTACGCTGGAGCGCCATCATGTTGCATGTTGGAACCACATATCTCTGCGGGTCGCAAAGGGTTTGTCGTCCATGAGCTGCTGCTGAAGAGTTTTCTGGAATAGATGCAGGTAGAGGTCCATCCAAACGGTGTGGAGTGATGACAGGTCCCAGCAGATAATCTCCAAGAATTCCACCCCAGATGTTTAGGTAAATTTCGCCTGGTCGAACTCTGAGAACATTGCCGTGCGGATATTGTCCTCGTCCCATATGTGGCTTTTTCTGCTGTTGAAGTAGCCATTCACGTGTGAAACACGCCTTCATCGGTAAAACAAGAGCTTATGCTGCGGAAAGGGGCAGGATTAATCGGAGTGCCGTTGCAAGAATCCACGGGCAAATCGCACAGACGGGGTTGCGAGTCGTTTGGCCCATAGTCCTTGTACTTTCTGTATGGAGGCTTTGCTCTTGCAGACCCCGAACCACAGACGACTGATTTGACCCCATGGCAAGTCAATGGCGCGTGTGCTAGTCGACGGGTCGTTGGCGACTCTCTCAAGCACTTTCTTCAAGATGCAGAGTCTCGTATTACGCCGGTCTTCCACCAAATGCACCGGAACGAAGGGTCCCATATCTCTCGAAGGCGCAGAATGGAAGGCTGAGCAAACATTTGTGTGGTGGGGGAGATTTCTGTGTGGAAACCGTTCCCGGGTAAATGAGGTGCGCTCTTCGTCCATTTTCGTTCGCCGCACCGTAACACATTATCAAATGTCGGTTAACTCGGGAAAAGTGTAGTGATCCATTCGTAATCGAGGCCTACACTGTACTGAATCAAACGATGAATGGGCAAGGTAAAAGGTATTGCCAAACGGTGTTTCCGAAGGAGCGCGTTGAGCGTCCACATGTTACGCATGCACAAAACACATTAAAATTGAGTAACCTAAATCGTCGGTAACCTACACACAACATAAACTAGTGTACTTCAATCGTCCGTAACTTTAAACGAAGCGTCATACAACATAGGTTATTTAACAAAAAATGTTCCTTATCGTTTGCTCTTTCAGCCCTCGAGTTTGTCGCAGAGGTTTTAAATCACACCTATATATATTATATATATATATATATATATATATATATATATATATATTATATATAATATATATAGTAATATAGTATATATATATAATATATATATATATATATATTAATATATATTATTATATATATATATATATTATATATATATATATATATATTATATATATATATATATATATATATATATAATCATAAATAATCCTCCCCACTCCCCTCTAGAAAATAATGACAAAAAATGGCTCTCCCAATTTCCCTCACCAACCATTTCGCTAAGGTCCTATAACAAAAGCAACTCTCCATTCGAGTCAAATTAAACAAAATGGCGTTCCCACAGAAGGGCGCCATTCTCTCTCCATTTTTTGTTCAACTTTTTACAGCAATTTTGTTATAAACACCAAACACCAAACTAATTTTAACTTACACAGACGACATCAGTCTTATTTCCGAACACCCAGACGTAAACACAGCCACACAACATCCAAGAATAATTTACATCTATTAGAAAATTGGTTTAAGCTCCAACAGAATGACAGAATCCCCACTTTAAATCCTACATTACCCTCTAACCATTGACAGTTCACCAATCTCCCTCCACCTATAATCAACTCCTGAACAACAATCCCTTCCCAAAAAAAATTTAAAACAAAAACAAAAACCCCCAAAAAAAATTTTTTTAGGAAACCCTTTTTTTGGGTTTTTTTTCTTTTCCCCCCCCCCATGACACACACATGACGTTTTCCCCCCACAAATCGACCAAAGTGCACTTCCTCGAACCCAAGCGGAAATAACACCCTCCGAACCCTCGTCTCACCACAACTTCAGCGACAGGAAACCACACTCACCACTACTTAATAAACAACGTCCTCAGAACAACTCTAAACTATGCCTCACAGCATGGTTCCCAGCACTCTCAAATCAAACAAAATAAATTACAAATTTCTCAAAATACAGCCCTCAGAATTGTCACATGTGGCTGCACAGGTCTATACTACCCAATCCAGACATTTACACGACTGAGACTTCCATCCACTCTCCCATTCTCCACACACTTGGAGATGGTGGGGACTCAATTCTATCAGAAAACACGTAATCCCATCCACCCTTGTCACCAATTCTCTCAACCCCCCTGCAAAGACTAAAAATCCCCCCTTCTTCACCAGCTAATTCTATACAACACATTAGCGGCATTACAGTCATCTCCACCTGCTGCGCTCTCTCAATGAAGGATCATTTTTATACCCCTTATCTATGGACGAGAATACTCAAAACGGAGAGAGATGGCAGTGTGTACAGGTCGGTTTCTACCTGCTAAACGCCCAAATACAATTTACTAACACTCTGCCCCAAAACTCTCCCCTAGAGAAGAAACGCTGTCCAGAAGAGGCCAAATCGACCTCGCTCGGAGCAGATCAGGTCACCACCCAGGGCTCGTGCATTATAAATACAGATTCAAACTAGACAACGTGACCTCCCTAACTTGCACTAGATGTCACAATGCCCAAGACACAATAGAGCACCTCCTTCTGGGGTGCCCTGCTTTCGACGCCCCCCGCGCCGATTTCTCTATAACTTCTTTCCTTGACCTGTGGAACCGCCCAGAGGCGGCAGCCGGCTTCTTGGAAGCAGTGTGTCCCTCCAATTAAGGTGGGCCAGGGGGAGATATAAATATTATATATTTATATATAATATATATATATATATATATATACTATTATAATATAAATATATATATATATATATAGTATTATTTATATATAGTATATTTATATATATATATATATTATATATATATATATATATATATACTATACATTTCTTAACTATACATTCTACTGCAATTATATAATTGAAGGTAAGGTACCAAACTTAAATATCTTATAATTTTCAGAATATTAGTAATAATATAATAAACTTTTGTAAAATTGCAAGTAGACAGTGTAAAACGTTGGCAGATTCATTTTGTTATGTGTGTGAATATTATGCTAATTCCTAAGGCTCACATTTCCAACCAAAAATTTTTGAGGGAACGAAGTTATTGGTGCGTACAGGCTCTACTTTTGGTATGCCTATTGGTGATTAAGATAAGCATTGGGCACCTCATTATATGTGAAAGTTGTAAAACAACCCTAGAAGGATGGCTAAGAGGAGCAAGAAAAGCAATGCCTTTGGCTATTTCCAGAATATTGTGAGAGCCTACGAATCACTATGATGACTGCCACTTCTGCATGGTGAATATTACAAAATATGGAAAAGGTAAAGGAAGGCAATCTCATCCATACCCAGATATTCCCTTATCCAGAACCCCACCTATACCTTCACCACCCCTTCTGTAAGTAAAATTGTTTTATGACAAGTCCTTGACATATAAAAGAAGAAACGTATGTTTCCTCAAATATATGTAGCAGCTATATATATATATATATATATATATATATATATATATATATATATATATATATATATATATATATATATATATATATATATATATATATATAATTATATATATATATATATATATTATATAATATATATATAACGTATGTTATATATATATATGTTATATATATATATATATATATATAGAGCAGGGTTTTCTCTTTTCTTTTCTAGAAGATGATGAGCTCATTGAAATATGCTTAAATCCTTGAAACTGAGGGAAAAGATGAGCGTAATTGAAAATGATGCATGGTGTGCATTCCGTAATGTGGTTCCAGGGCATTTTGTAAATTGTAAAGATTCCAAATTACCAAACAGCCGATAAAATGCTCTTTGATTGTTATAAAAAAATGGGGCGCCGCATGTCATTAAAGGTGCGTTATTTACACTCGCATTTGGACTTTTTTCGAGAGAATTTAGGGGATGTAAGTGAAGAACGTGGTGAAAGATTTCTCCATGATATTCGGACAATGGAAAGGCGATACCAGGGACGTTGGGATAGTGCCATGATGGGTGATTATATGTGGATTTTGATAAGAGAAGTCAAATCTATTCACAAGAGAAAAACACGATGAACAAAGTACTTTTAAATGCAAAGTAAGCATGTTTTTGGCATATTAAAGCATTGACTTATATTTTGGGGATATTAGCATGCATCTTGTCAAGCAAAAAGTAATTTTTTAAGTAACTGTTCGTAAATTTTAAAGCTTCAAATAGAAAAAATTGGTAATAAGTACTACAGTGTAAGCTCATTAACAAACCTTAAAAATTCCAAAAC
>JABUQX010033109.1:17500-30219 GCA_015478945.1 Trachelipus rathkii
GAATGGAAATTGTGAATACCTATAAAAGTAAATTGGCAACTCTGAAAGCAATTTTATCAGACTGGAGGGGGGGTGGGGAGAAGGATGGTTAGTGTTCTCTGAGAGATTTCGGTGGAAGAGTTTTCAGAAACGTCCCTTAGAAAGATTAGTTGTTATTTGTCTTATTAAAATTTAGATTTAAAAAAAAAGAAGATAGAAATTCAAGTGAGGAAATAAAATGATATATTTTAAATAATATGCAGAGAGATAACGGGATCTAATAAGGAATTTCAGCTACCAAGTAAACGTTCGTTGGAAACTTTGATTAGGCTTTGTATTTTATCTGCAGTATAGAAAAGAGGGAAGTATATTTTCAGCGTGGTCCAGAGAGAAGAGGGGGGGATTTTTGAGCATCGTACGAGGTGCGTGGGGGAGGGATAGGAAGTGGAACAAAGGAATTAATAAATATAGGAGTGACGTAAGAAGACTAAATTTTCAAAAATTAAAACCAAAATTTGAGAAGAAAAGATAAAGAAATAAAAATATTTCTTTATTATTTACTATGACAGAAACCTTCTGTTATAGAGGTCCCCTGCCAGAAAAAAAATGTTGACTTATGCAATTGTTGCAGATGGGTTGGAGTAAGTTGGTTCTAGTCCGGGGTATATGTGTAAAGTTGGTATTGGTTCTGGTATCGGGGCTCTTTGAACAACGGTGTACTGGATATTGGGTACTACCGAAGGAGCCACAGGAATTACCTGAGGTGAACAAAGTTTAAGATAAACACAGCAGGTTCCTACGATGCTGAGGATAGCAATAACAATAGAGATTCCGGATATAGAAAAGGAATGAATGTTTATTAGCTCCTGGGTCTGTAAAGTTTTGTTGATGGTGTCTAATGAGGCATCCCAGTGTGGGTGGATAGATTTCAATTTCAATTTGGAGGATAGGTAGGTTATATTGGGAAGAAAATCATGAGATGTATCTAAATGATCAGGAAGCAGTAGGTCTCTGGTAATCCAGTTTGTCTGTAGGGAAGAGTGTGGATGATACTTAAAAGAATAGTTTTCAGATACTAAAGTACATCCTTGAGGGAGAGAGAATAAAGCACTAGTGCTAAATTCTGCAAACTCTTTGGGCAAGAAATGGAGGCTATTATAGGTTCAAAAATGTAGAGTAGTCGGAGTAAGAAGTTATAATCTTAGGGGGGGAGAAAAGTAGATAGTTTCGTTTAGGAAGGAATCAAATGCATAATGAAGAACTAGGTGCTAACAATTGACTTTGTATAGAGATTACTGTAAGTATCTTTTTAAAATGTAAGATGTATGCAATAGCATTAATAATTTGTGTGCATTTGAATTCGTGATTTGTTTGGTTAAAATGGGAGGCAAAGAAAGAGAATGTGGTTTAATAACTGTGTTTAGTGAAAATACTTGAGTGCTGAGGGATTGAAATTTGAGTGAAAACCTGTCTTCGTGTTTGACATTACAAAATTGATATGACTGTGAAATCTAATTCCATATCAAAAATATATTCTAACTTCAATTTGAAATAAACTGAAAATAATATAGATAGTGACCCAAAAATAAGTAGGATTTTGGTGTTACTAATAATAAAATAAAAAATAAAAAAATGGGAAGAAAAATTATCTTTGTTCTATTTTTCTTTGAAATTTTCTTATGTGTTTAGGTTATTAAAACTGCGAGCAGTTTTCTTTAACATTTAGAAATTTCCCTGATTTGTAAGATGTGATTGTTTATTTTATATTTTCTCAAATGAAAATATAAATATACTGCTGGTGGCGAGAGAAAAGAAATTTTAAAGTCTAAAAGTGTTTGTGATTTGTGTAGAAATTTTCCTGTGTGAGGAAAGAAGAGTTTGTTTTCCAAAGTGAAAGATTAAATAGGTAGATGAAGAATTGGGATAGGGCGGTCAACTTTGAAATGATAACACTATGTAACAAAAAAAAATTTTTTTTTTTTGTTTGTTCTGTTTTTTTTAGTTTTTTATTCAGTTTTTTTTTGCAGATTCCAAATATATTTTTAGTTTTTCTCTAGCATCGACTGTTT
Organism: Trachelipus rathkii; assembly: GCA_015478945.1. Taxonomy (NCBI): domain Eukaryota; kingdom Metazoa; phylum Arthropoda; class Malacostraca; order Isopoda; family Trachelipodidae; genus Trachelipus; species Trachelipus rathkii. The sequence goes on from JABUQX010033109.1 coordinate 19,549, forward strand.
TTGTGTTACGATGGCAGGAAGTAATTATTGGCATCTCATTTTGTATGGTGGTTACCGTTACAAAACAAAAAAATTTCTTTCCGATTTTATTGTTTTTTGTTCAGTTTTTTATGCAGATTCCAAATATGTTTTTAGCTTTTCTCTAGCATCGACCGTTTTTGTGTTACAACGGCAGGAAGTATTTATTGGCATCTTCTCATTTTGTATTGTGGTTAAATACTTCCTGCCATCGTAACACAAAAACGGTCGATGCTAGAGAAAAACTAAAAACATATTTGGGATCTGCATAAAAAACTGAATAAAAACAATAAAAAAATCAGAAGAAAAATTTTTTTTTTTTTTTTTTTTGTAATGTAACCACCATACAAAATGAGATGCCAATAAATACTTCCTGCCATCGTAACACAAAAATGGTAAATACTAGAGTAAAACTAAAAATATATTTGGAATCTGCATAAAAAACGGAATGAAAAACAATAAAAAAATCAGAAACAATTTTTTTTTTTTTTTTTTTTTTTTTGTAAACGGTAACACCATACAAAATGAGATGCCAATAAATACTTCCTGCCGTCGTAACACAAAAACGGTCGATGCTAGAGAAAAACTAAAAACATATTTGAAATCTGCATAAGAAACTAAATAAAAAACTAAAAAAATTAGAAGAAACCAGAAAAAAAAATACAAAATGGGATGCCAATAAATACTTACTGCCTTCGTAACACAAAAACAGTCAATGCCAGAGAAAAACTAAAAACATATTTGGAATCTACATAAAAAAACGGAATAAAAAACAAAAAAATCAGAACAAGCATTTTTTGTGTTACATAGTGTAATCAGGAGGTAAAGGAGGTGGTGGGGGAGAATGAATTTGTGATGCTGAAGGCTGTGGTGGGTATGGAGAATCGTCAAAAGATAGTTTTGGAGGTATCGCGGTGGGAAGGTCTTTGAAAGTAAGCCTTTTTGGAGGGGAGGGAGAGAAAAGAAAGTTGGGCTTTTGAGGTGGGCGTGGGAGGAAGGTTGTGGTGGGGGAAGTGAATGAGAGGGTGATGGTGCCAAGGGAGTAGGTGGTAAAGGATTTCTTTGAGGAGTTTGCAAGTAAGGTGGAAGTTGGCTTTCGAAATGAAAAGTATTAGGAATAGCTGGGGGAGGATTTGGAAGAATAGGTTAGTAAGAACTTTGAAGAGGAGTTTCGACAGATATGTTGTGTGAAGGTATGAGGTTTAATTCTGTTTGTGAAATGGAAAGGTTAGAGACAACTCGTAGAGATTTAGGTTGAGGAGGGATCACAATTTCTTCAATAAAAGAGACTGGTGGTTGTGCGACAACCATAGAGAGTGCGGTAGTGGTTCCCTGAGAATTTGGTTTGGGTATAGGATGTGCATCATTTTTCAAAGGAATAGCCTGAGATTCTGAGTATGTTAAAGGGGGAGAATAGGTTAAATTTTTAATGAGAGTTGAGAATGACTCCGTGATATATAGAACTGCTTCGGTTTGAAATAAAGAAAAATGAGAGGCTACTTTAGGTGGGTTCTGAGTAGAAAGATTTGCAAAATCAGGAGCTGGGAAAGGTGTTTGAGGTTGAGATTTAAAATTTTTGTTGTGCGGCGGTTTGTGGGTTGATTCTTTTTGCTCTGAATTTGAATTAATAAAAGGTGGTTGCGAATATGAGATCGGAACTGTGTCATTTGTGAAAGAGGAAGGAAGCGTTGTTATTTGTGGAAGAGAGTTAGAACTGATATTATGTTCAGAATTGAAAATAGAGAAGTTATTTGGGTCATTGGGGAAGAGAGGAGCGTGATATTGTGTGTGCTGTGTACTTTGAGTATCTATAGGAGTGTGATTTTCAGCATGAGAGAAGTTAAATGAAGGTTGCGATACCAAATAATCATCATGTGAAGATTTGAGGACCGATGCATACTGCTCAGAAGCAAGAGTGTGAGAAGCTAATAAAGAATTTGGTAACGTTGCTTCATTAAAAGATAATATAGTGTCTGAGAAATCTTTTTGAGAGGAAGGGGGAGTGCCCTGAGAAAGATTTTCATTCATAAGAGGTAGAGCATGCATAGAGGAAGAAGAAGAATTTGTGTTAATCGTTAATGGGGGAGAGAGATCAAAATTGACAATCAAATATTGAAAAGAATTTGAACTGTCATGGAATTCAAAGGGTAAAATATCGTCAGTACAAGAGGAAAATTTTTGAAAACCATGTTGAGAGTTTGAAAAAGTATGCCCTATTAAACTATTCTTATTTAAAAAATTATCATCTACATTGTTTGTGGTGTATGCAAATGCTGTTCTTCTACTTACTTTCTTTGATCTACTTAACATTCTGTTTCTCCTATATCTATTGAAAGTGCGCTTTCCATATTCATTTCTATTTAAAATATTGTTTTGAGTGTGTTCATCATCAGTACTTTGCCTATTTGTGGTATTACCACCGTTATAAACTCTGCTATCATACCTTACATCTGTGTTAATATCCTCATTTTCTTCTACCTCTGCTAAATAATTTTTAAAATAAATAGATTTATTATTCATACCTTTTAATTGTAAATCATCATTTATTTCCAAATCTATTTCTACTTGCTGCATATCTTTTTCATGAATTCCATCACCACTACCTTCACTATTTCTAACTGTGTTTGTGTTCTCATTTCCATTTTGTAACTGCGGCATATCCATTTTGCTTCTGGACTCGGTTGCTATCCCATTGTTTTCTATGTGTGCATTTGGTATGCTTCACGATTTTGCTAAATTTGGTGTATTAATCTGTAAATCATTATTAAAATTCCTGGAAAATAAAGAGTTTGTGTTAAGAGAAAAGTCCATATTCTGCATCCTCTTTTGAAAATGGGCAATATGTGACTCTGGTTGATTTTGTGCAAGCTCATATTGAGTGGATTTTTGTTCTCCCAGAGGTGATTGCTTTAAACCTTGCGTCATAACTTTTCCATTTTCTGGCCTATAATGTGCTCCACAATTACCAAATTTTATAGAGCTGCTAGCATTAATCTCATTCATATCATTCCTATTGGTGATAGCTCTAATGTATACATTAGACCTGTCTTTGAGAATACTCTCTTCCATACCTATTTGGGCGGAAGTAGTATTAACCAAATCTGAAAAAACTAGATTAGTACAACATTCGCTCTCATTAATGGTATCTGCTTTACCATTGTGACTGTAGGGTGTGCTTCCTACATTAACTATTCTGTCTTTAGTAATGGTGTTTGCTACACCATAAAAAAGTATGAGGCTCATTATGTGTAAAATTCTTGTCGAAAATAATATTATTAAAACATTTTAAGCATGCATTTTTGTCATTAGTAATATTATCACCTATTTGGAATTTTACCTGGTCATTATGGATACATATAAAATTATTAGGGGGAGAAGCTTTGCTGAAAGAGAAATGGTTTGTATTTAGTACATTAACATTAGAGATGCGACCACCATTTACATTATTTAGTTGATTAATATTATTACAAATAAAATGAGTCGTTTGCATATTTGCATGTGATTATTTGGTATCACAACCTTCATTTAACTTCTCTCATGCTGAAAATCACACTCCTATAGATACTCAAAGTACACAGCACACACAATATCACGCTCCTCTCTTCCCCAATGACCCAAATAACTTCTCTATTTTCAATTCTGAACATAATATCAGTTCTAACTCTCTTCCACAAATAGCAATGCTTCCTTCCTCTTTCACAAATGACACAGTTCCGATCTCATATTTGCAACCACCTTTTATTAATTCAAATTCAGAGCAAAAAGAATCAACCCACAGACCCCCGCACAACAAAAATTTTAAATCTCAACCTCAAACACCTTTCCCAGCTCCTGATTTTGCAAATCTTTCTACTCAGAACCCACCTAAAGTAGCCTCTCATTTTTCTTTATTTCAAACCGAAGCAGTTCCATATATCACGGAGTCATTCTCAACTCTCATGAAAAATTTAACCTATTCTCCCCCTTTAACATACTCAGAATCTCAGGCTATTCCTTTGAAAAATGATGCACATCCTATACCCAAACCAAATTCTCAGGGAACCACTACCGCACTCTCTATGGTTGTCGCACAACCACCAGTCTTCTTTATTGAAGAAATTGTGATCCCTTATCAACCTAAATCTCTACGAATTTTCTCTAACCTTTCCATTTCACAAACAGAGTTAAACCTCATACCTTCACACAACATATCTGTCGAAACTCTTCCTCAAAGTTCTCACTTACCTACTCTTCCAAATTCTTCCCCAGCTATTCCTAATACTATTCATTTCGAAAGCCATCTTCCACCTTCCTTGCAAACTCCTCAAAGAAATCCTTTATCACCTACTCCCTTGGCATCATCACCCTCTCATTCACTTCCACCTCATTCTAGTACTCCTCCCCCACCACAACCTTCCTCCCACGCCCACCTCAAAAGCCCAACTTTCTTTTCTCTCCCTCCCCTCCAAAAGGCTTATTTTCAAAGACCTTCCCACCGCGATACCTCCTAAACTATCTTTTGACGATTCTTCATACCCACCAAAGCCTTCAGCTTCACAAATTCATTCTCCTCCACCACCTCCTGAATATCATTTCAAAGTAGACCGCCCTATCACAATTCCTCATCCACCTATTTAATCTTCCACTTTGGAAAACAAGCTCTTCTTTCCTCACACAGGAAAATTTCTACACTAATCACAAACACTTTTAGACTTTAAAAAAAATTTTTCTCTCGCCACCAGCAGTATATTTATATTTTCATTTGAGGAAATATAAAATAAACAATCACATCTTAGAAATCAGGGAAATTTCTAAATGTTAAAGAAAACTGCTCACAGTTTTAACAACCTAAACACATAAGAAAATTTTAAAGAAAAATAGAAATTCAAGTGAGGAAATAAAATGATATATTTTAAATAATATGCAGAGAGATAACTGGATCTAATAAGGAATTTCAGCTTACCAAGTAAATGTTCATTGGAAACTTTGATTAGGCTTTGTATTTTATCTGCAGTATAGAAAAGGGGGAAGTATATTTTCAGCGTGGTCGAGAGAGAGATCGGGAATTTTTGAGCATCGTACGATGTGCGTGGGGGAGGGATAGGAAGTGGAACAAAGGAATAAATAAATATAGGAGTGACGTAAGAAGACTAAATTTTTTGAAAATTAAAACCAAAATTTGAGAAGAAAAGATAAAGAAATAAAAATATTTCTTTATTATTTACTGTGACAGAAACCTTCTGTTATATATATATATATATATATATATATATATATATATATATATATATATATATATATATATATATATATATATATATATATATATATATATATATATATATATATATATATACAGGGTTCACACTTTCTGGAAAGTCAGGGAAGGTCAGGGAAAGTCAGGGAAACGTTTTAAGATATGCTGAAAGTCAGGGAAATTCCAAAAAAGTCAGGGAAATTTTAAAATTTCAAAACATATGAAGAAAGATCCATGGACCAAGTTGCATATTTTTGATATATTTTTTTTCCTTACTGTATAATTGTGGAATAAGAGATGTATTTGATAAGTGAATGAAAAGGATGTTCATTCCATAAATCTACTTCTATCCTGTTTCTTTCTATTTTTAGTTCACTATTACCTACTATTCTTCCTATTCTGTTCGTAGAGGTTGTTCCAAGTTCATCCTTTCGATTGAAGGTGATTGGTATATGGATGTGTTTGTGTTTTAGACTGTATGACTTATGACTTAATCTGTTTATATCTTTTTCTTTTTAGGGATTTATACTTTTTGAGGTGTTTTTTTTTGAGGTTTGACGAAGTGATTTTGGATTTTTGTGCAGTTGAAGGTATTTATTATTTATTTATAAAATGACTTCAGACAAAGAACTAACTTTAACAACCAGTGGTTGGACGTCAAACTGAACCCACAGTTTATCAGGTGGTTGGGTAAAGGACCTGATAGTTCCAAGGCATACTGTAAAGTATGTAAAAAGAACTTTGATCTATCACATTCAAGAGGGTGAACTCATTTGAATTTAATCAAAACTCGGCAGGATCAACCATCATTGAAAATTTTTTCGTTACATGTTCTAATAATACAAATATTAGTAGAAATTATTATTACTTTTTTCAAAATTAAGCCATTCCAACTTCTAATCATACTCAACCGATTGTAAACGACCCTGTATTAATAACCAGCCAAAACCAGTTTATCAATCAGTTTCCTCTTTTTGCATTAAAGATGATGTTACAAGATCTGAAATACTATGGGCATTAAAGGTGGTGGATGATAAAATGTCTTTAAACTCATGTGCAGATATAGGGGAAACATTTAAATTAATGTTTCCAGATAGTACTGTAGCTAAAATGGGGGCGATGAAATGTAAATATGTGATAAACCATGGACTTACTCCCTATTTTGTAAGCAAAAGCACAATACACTCTACTTTGCAGTGGAGCTCTCTATCCTTGAATTAAAATTCAAAATATTTTTGGATGGTGATTGTCTTTCTAAGTTTTTTTCTTCTATAGTACCTTGGAATCAATGTTATGTGGAATTGTGGCAAATTATTAAATTAGGACTGATATTTTTTTCATGGAAATCACGACAGTGGAAAAGGAGGGTTTTCTATAAATTAAGAAATTTTAGTGGAGAATCTGAAAGAACATGGTCTGATTTCTCAAAGAATAGTGCACAATGCTATAAGATCTCATGAAAGTATTCATAAAGTTCCTATCACTCAAAAATGTTGACAAATGTAAGAGCTGCCCATAAGAGATATAAAGAACATCTCAAAGAGTCAAAACAGAATCAAAAAAGAAGAAGAGAGAATAAAAAAGGTTGAAAAGAAAATTATCCATACAGATCTATAAGCTTGAAGAGCAGAAAAGATGTTAAAACTGAAGAAAGCTTTGACAGAAGACTCTATAAAATCAAAAATTCAGATGCTTGAGAAGAAAAAGTTAACTTAAATCTCCCCATTTAAAACTAATATAAGCTTTTAATTTATTTTCTTTTTGTATAAATAAAACTGTTTACTTTTGGAAAAAATAAAAAAGGAGTGTGTTGGACGGCTAGGGGAAGGTATAGGCTGATTACTAAAAAAAAAATATATTTTTTTAAATTCATCCATGATGATGAACAGTTTCTAAAGTAAATTTTCGATAATTTAATGTATGAACTGAGTAAATAGGCTGCAATAATGATTAATAGATATTTATTCCCCAAAAATAACGAACATGCTGGTCAGGGAAAATTTTCCGGTTTGGGTCAGGGAAAGTCAGGGAATTCAAATTTAAAATTTAAAATATATATATATATATATATATATATATATATATATATATATATATATATATATATATATATATATATATATATATATATATATATATATATATATATCCCGCGCTCCTTTTCTTGGGGATAATGAAATTTTTGTATCTGACTGCGTTTATTTAATATCATCAATTCCAGGTTTTCGAGTCCATTAACCTGTGCCAAGAAATATGAAGGAGAAAAGCCTCTCGCTTATAGAACTTCACCATATTAATTCCCAAAAATGAACCGGTGGAAAAATTTCGGGCTTCTCGTGGGAGGTTGGGAGAAGTTGAGTGTTACCCTTTTTTGAGTTTAAAAATTCTGGTGATAAAGGTCAGTGAAGATAAGATTTGGAGCAGGAGTGCAAAATTTTTTTTTTTTTAAATAAAAGAATAATTATAAAATTATTCTTTTATTTGAGATATAATCGGACATTAAAAATAAATGGCCGAGTATAGAGTTCTCCTCCCCAGAAAAAGTATGTTACTTCTGGTGGTGTTTTACTGTAGGAGTGAATTGAGGTGATGGTGCCGAATGGGACAAAAGTGCCAGAAAATGATACGGAATATAAGTTAATTAATGGTTATGTTTGCATACTTTGGGAAGTTGCATAACCTTAAGAAGGAGAGATGGAAAAACCAAATACCTATAGTGAGCATCTTGGTGCTCTGAATTTTGCGATTACTGTAAATAAATTTTGAAGTTTACCATGTATGTAATAGTGTCAGTGATCAGTTGTGTACCGGTAGTTCTTTGATATGTTTGGTTTTAAAGTGGGAGGCAAGGAAAGAGAATGTGCTTTGATAGCCGTGTTTCATGAAAGCAATTGGATCTGAAGAAGTGAAATTTGTGGTTACAAAGTGAAATGGTTTTAAATTTTATATCTTATGGGTTTGTGTGGAATTTCATGACAAAATTTTATTTAACTACAATTTAGAGAATGAATGAAAAGTAATTTTTACAAAGCAAATAAGATTTAGGGTGCTAAAATGTTTAATTTATTTTGCTATGCTTTAACTTAATAAAAAAAATATTTGTGTGTTCCTTTTTAAACTAGAAGTAGTTTTGTTTAACAGGCTTAGAAATATTCTAATTTCTAAAATGTTAGTTTTTATATTTTTCTTTAATATAAAATGACTGCCTAATGGCAAAATTTTTTTTTTTTTTTTTAAAGTGCCTGTGATTTATGTGCAATGTTTACAGTATGAGGAACGAAAATTTTTGTTCAAAGGGCGAAGTTTCTGGAAGTCATAGAGAGTATTCTTTGTGATATGATGGCGCCTTGAGTTGTTTGTTTGAACATGCGGTTAGTGGTGTGCTTGAGAAGTGCATTCAAATGTGTTTTGTTGCAGTGATATACCTGCCATTCATGTGATTTTCATTGTGGTGAATTACCTTGTGTGGTGGTTTAAAAAATGATATTTAAAACTTATTATATGCTTTTAAAAGTGTGCTTAGCATGTAAAAGTGCTCTAGTTTTGTTAAAAACTCTTAGAGAAAATGTTAGTGGAAAATTGGGAACCTGTTATCCATATGAGTGGTGAATTACCTTTGTGAAAGGTACTTAGATAATGGAAAGTCACTATTCAGGGTTCACACTTTCTGGAAAGTCAGGGAAAAAAAAATGGTCAGGGAAAGTAAGGGAAACGTTTTAAAATATGCTGAAAGTCAGGGAAATTCCAAAAAAGTCAGGGAAAATTTTAAAATTTCCAAACATATGAAGAATGATCCATGGACCAAGTTACATATTTTTGATATATTTTTTTTCCTTACTGTATAATTGTGAAATGAGAGATGTATTTGATAAGTGAATGAAAAGGATGGGCTAGGAATGACATTCCATAAATCTTCTTCTATCCTGTTTCTTTCTATTTTTAGTTCACTATTACCTACTATTCTTCCTATTCTGTTCGTAGAACTTGTTCCAAGTTCATCCTTCTGATTGAAGGTGATTGGTATATGGATGTGTTTTAGACTGTATGACTTATGATTTAATCTGTTTATATCTTTTTCTTTTTGGAATTAATTTTGAGGTGTTTTTTTTTTTTGAGGTTTGACGAAGTGATTTTTTATTTTGTGTAGTTTTGAAGGTATTTATTATTTATTTATAAAATGACTTCAAGCAAAAAAAACCTTACCTTTAACGACCAGTGGTTGGACGTCACAAACTGAACCTTGGTTCATTTCTTTTCACAGATTTACAATGTCTCGTACTTAATATTATGGAAAGATTTCTCTTAAGTCCAGTAAAATGCCTGCTACAACCAACAACTAAGCTTTTGCATTAGATTTACATGACAAACTTGAATGCCAGACTGTGCAAATCAAAATGACAGAAAAGATATTAGAAAGATGTCCTCTGAAGTACAAGAATGTCTGTCCAATGGCTTTCATCATTGGATCCTAGTATAGTTTTTTTCATCAGCCAGAACAAAGGAAAACAAAGATTTGATTTATTGCTAGAGGCATTGTACACCAATAGCGAATCACAGATTTGTTGCTGTGAAAGAAAAAGCACTATACTCTACTTTACAGTGAAGCTCATTCTACCTTGAATTAAAATTCAAAATATTTTTGGATGGTGATTGTCCTTCTAAGAGACTTGATGAGTTTTTTTTCGTCTATAGCACCTGAGAATCAATGTTATGCTTGGAATTGTGGCAAATTATTAAATTAGGACTGAAATATTTTTTGTTAAGAAATCGCAATGCGACAGTGGAAGGAGGTTTTCTATAAATTAGCAATTTTAGTGGAGAAAATGTGAAAGAACATAGTCTGATTTCTCAAAGAACAGTGCACACAATGCTATAAGATCTCATGAGAGTATTCATAAAGTTCCTATCACTCAAAAATGTTGACAAGAGCTGCCCATAGGAGATGAAGAACATCTCAAAGAGTCAAAACAGAAAGAAAAAGAAGAGAATAAAAAGGTTGAAAAAAGAATATTATCCATACAGATCAATAAACTTGAAGAGCAGAGAAAAGATGTTAAAACTGAAAGGTTTGACAGAAGAAGACGATATAAAATCAAAAATTCAAATGCTTGAGAGAAGAAAAAGTTAATCTAAATCTCCCCATTTAGAACTTTTGTGATTACAGTGGACGCTATTCACCTAGGGTATTAATGTAAGCTTTTAATTTATTTTCTTTTTGTATAAATAAAACTGTTTTCTTTTGGAAAAAATAAAAAGGAGTGCTTTGGACGGCTATGGGTAAGGTATAGGATGATTACTAAAAAAATAAATATTTTTTTACTAAAAAAATAAATATTTTTTTAAATTCATCCATGATGATGAACAGTTTCTAAATGTAACATTTTTCAATAATTTTATGTATGAACTGAGTAAATAAA
>JABUQX010033110.1:0-53751 GCA_015478945.1 Trachelipus rathkii
AAATTAAATAGCAAGATTATTTATATATTATTTTTAAGGAGATAGCGTAGGTATATAGATAGGAAGAGATGTCAAGGAGGAATATGATATCAGAGGAAGATGGGAGGGAGAGGAGAGGTAGGGAGAATCATTAGGTGGCGGTGGACGAAGCTGGGGGGGCAGGAGATAGGAGCTAATATTTAGATATAATATATATATATAGATTCGTAAATATATATATATATATAAATATTATTTAATACTTATTATATTATAAATATAAATGATAAATATATAGATAAATAATATTTAATATAATATATAAGTATATATATATTTTTATATTATTATATAACTGTAAGCCCAGAATGATCATTTTATATAATAGTATATGTAATATAATATATAATATATTATATAAATATATTTATTAATATATATATATAAGATATATATATAGAATTGTATTGATGGAGCGAAGCTGAATTTCATAACCTTGTTTGCGTTTTGCTGTTTCTTAAACCTTTCAAACAACCCGTTTTTCTTAGTTGGTCTGTTTCGGTTGTAATTTCCACAATTAATAAATCAACAATTAACAATTCTTTTTTTACTAGATACACTACTACAATACAATACAAGAAATATGATACTACAAATAATAATATAATAATAAGAATAAAGTATAATAATAATAATAAGAATAAGATAATAATAACAGGATAATAATAAGAATAAAAATAATAAATAATATAATATAAATTATTATATTAATTATATTATATTATATATTCTATATTAATTATTAATTATTATTAGTATTATATATCTATACTTAATTTAATTTATTAATTAGATGTATATTAGCATTTATTTTGTATTATATTATTAAATAATTATATATATATTATTATTATATATATAGTTATACTATATTATATTATTTATTATATTTATGTACTCAAAATCTAACTTTCACTTCTTTTATGTCGATAAGTCCCTTTGGTAAGTATGTTACAGGGTGTGTGATATAATAAGTTATATATATATAAGTTAAGTATATATATATATTTATTTATATATAATATATATATAATATATATATAATATGTATATATTATTATATTATATTATATATTTAAATATATATACTTTAAATATATATATATAGAATATATTTATAGTATATATATATTATATTATCTATATAAGATAAAAATTATAATGAAAGAAGATAAATATAAAATATATCTTGTATGTCTTGCTCAAACCACTGCGATATTTTGTATAATATATATATAAATTTATATATAATATAATATATAAGATAATAATTATATTATGTATATATATATAGTATAAGTAGTATAGATAAAAGTAAATATAATTATTATATAAATTTAATATAATATTCATATAAGATTAGATATAGGTAATCCACACACCCTACCATCGATTTTTTTAGTCTGTACCCGTAAAGAAAATAATTATAGAGAGTATAGCTCAAGTTCGAAAATAACACACAGCTTCACCACCTCCTTTATACTTTATTTAAACTCTCGGCATCAGAAAATCAACTACACTCACTAACTCGACACCCTCACTAATATGAATTTGTCATTTCATTTCCGTTGCCCAGAACAAACCAATTCTCCTCAGAAAGCAGACAGTCATGTTCTTTAGTGTACCTTTTCTCCTCTGCAAATCAAATGTCTCCCTTCACTATTCCTTACTATGACTTGAAATCCACTTTTTCCGTCTCCAGGCCGCTCTATTCCACACACTCTCCACGATACGCATCCGCTTAACCATCGGTTGGTCTATGACCTAATCCCGAAACCAACCATCTCAACGGGGTACTAAATTGATTTCTTCATTACCCCTCTTCTCACACCACCCAACCTATAATACTGTCACTTTCTCATTTAGCAAATTCTTCACACCTAACACTACTCTAAATTCGGCTGACATATTTTGACTGTTAATGCTAAACCTCTTATCCCAACCATAGGTCGCACTACAAATCATAACAACAGTAAAACCAACATACCGCTCATGGGTAAGACTAAGCTGCACAATAGATAGTCTTTATACCACAACGATTTAACGTGCCAGCCTACCTTCTGCCATGTCGCAACTTTCCTACTACTAGTCTTGCTCAGTGCCTCCCTTTACTACAATATCCAATATTTAAACTCAGACACTTTTTCCAGCTGACAACATCGTAACACTAGACTTCAACTAAATGGAATACCGGGGTCGACACCGAAACCATAACTTTGCTCTTTTACAACAGTTTTACTTTCAAACCATCCTTTTACACACCCCGACCAAATCTATCTACAATCTCTTTCAACTCTTTACTTATTCTCACACAAACCAAATCGCCACACACACACACACTAACACACACACACAACAATCAGACACACACACCACACACACACAACAACACCACACACACACACGACACCACACACACACACACACACACATCACAACCAAATACAATAATAGTATATATATATATAATAAATATAATATATATATAGATATATGTATAGTTAAAGTATAGAGATATAATAATATTAGTATATATATATAAGAGCCTTTAAACAAAACAAAAAAATACAAAAATCCAACTTCTTTTGTAATGAACAACCCCACTCTCCTCATTCACTCTTAAAAAACTTATTACAATTAGGACAAAAAAATTTAAATATGTGTTTTTAATATTATTTAGATTAGACTATAAATAAGGAACATTTTTTGGAAATTATTGTAAGAACAATAATTGGTAAAATCACAAGACATGTCATTATAAAACTAAAATTTATCAACTAATAAATAAAATCTATAATGTTTTTTTAGGCTCATTACGGGAAGATATTCCACTTCTATATGCAACACGTATCCAGTCTTCTCTCTGCTATGCTGGTAGGTTGGTAGATGTTACGGTTGCCCAAAGTGACCGAGTAAAATTTGTGTATTTTTGCAATTCATTTCACATCCAATATTCTCCCATAGCTATATACGAACCAAATCGGCAAGTTTTTTATAGTACACCAACATGTTTTATGTCTTGTAATCACATATGTAAATTTAGATTTTTTTATTATTTTTTGGGACACTTTTTTTGCCATGTCAACAGATTTTTATAAAATGCATTTAAAAGGAAATACTTATTTAAAATATATACTTTATACCGGTACTCTCTAAATAGTTTTTACTTACCACCTTCAAAGCAGATGAATTCATAATAACATGGACAGGTTACAAATATAGAGCTGATATCCCCCGTCATAGACGCTCACAAAACACTTCAGACATTTATCAAATCAAATCATCTAATTTTTAAAATCCAATATCTTATTTAAAAAAATTTTTTTGCAACTTTCAAAATGTTATTTTATAAAATATCTAAATACGATCACTTAATACAACCCAACTAGTTTAACACACGTATTTTGTCCTTAAAATTATTTGGGAAGTTTTAATTACTGACCTTTTATTGTATCTATGCCTCAAAGGTATAGGTTCGTGGTTTGTAACTTTCTTTTTTTTATTATTTTGTGATGAAATAAACCTTATAATGTTTATCCCACACATTATGTGTGTGTTCCCCCTGGTTCCATGATTTTATATATTAAATAGTAATATTTATAATATATAGTAATATATATATTATATATATTATAATATATATAAATATATATAGTATAGATCATGATAAATAAATAAGATAAAATCATAGTCAAAGAGAGGGTATTTTTAAAAATATAACTTCCTACAACCTGTCAGTGCGGTTTATGAGCAGTGACAACTCACTCGTTCTTTTGCTCTTCTCGCATTTCGATTGTGCTGTTATTTATCCCATCACTAATATATATTAAGATAATATATAATATATAATATAGTAAATATATATATAGTAAGCTATACGCTATTGATTAGATTAAATAATATATATTATATATTTTACGAAAATAGGATATTATATAATATATATAATATATATTATAATAATATATTAATATATAATATTATATAATAATAGATATATAGATAATAATATAGATAAATATTATATAGTTACAGAATTATGAATTATTTATCATAATTTAGATAATAAGATAAAAATAATTAATATTAATATAGTATATATGAATATAATCCATACTATAGAATAATATATATTATAAAATATATATAAGTTATTATATATATTATAAATAATTATTATATATATATATAATATAAATATAATATAAAATGAGTATGAATATATAGTGATTAATGTTTTAATGTGCGAATTGCTCAAGGGTATAGAGTGAACATAATTTAAGTCAAAGTAGAAAGTCCTTCACAATTTACCTTCATACTAATAGGTCAATCAGACACTTTTAAAAAGTTGACAACTGTTTCGCCTTTTTATATATATATAGTATTATAGGATAAATATATATATATTATATAGAATGTAATATAAAATAATAGATATATATATATAGTAATATTAATAATATTATATATATATATTATATTATAATTATATAAATATATATATAAAGTATATAATATATATATTGATAATATATTATTAGTATATAATGATATTAAACTATATATATATTATAATAAGTATAAAGTATATATATATGATATATATTAATAGTATATATAAATATATATATATGATAATATAGCATTAATTGAAGAATATAATATATCAAGTAGTAATAAAAAATATGAATAATTTAAACTTAATATCTGAGATTAAAATATAAAATAATAAGTTAGAATGTGTATTATTATTATATAATTATATAAAATAATATATAATGATATTATATATTATAATATATAAAATAATATAATATTATATATATATAATATTAGTAGAATAATTTGCCAACAGGTTAAATTTATTAAATAGTCAACGTGTTATGTTGCTGAATACTGTATATTTTTTATTTCAGTTATTATATATTTATTATATATAATATTTTATATATTATATTGTTATATTTATTATGTATATATAAGTATATTAAATAAAAATATATATGAATATTATTAAATATTAGATATATATATATGTATATATAATTAATATATATATAATAGATTATATATAATATATATATAAATATATATAATATATATATAATGTTATATATATAATATGATGATATTATATATTATAATTATATTAATATATAGATATATATATATATATAATATATATTTTATTATTATTATATAAATAATTCTTTACAAAAATTAGTTTTACCAATGTTTTATATTTTAACACGTGAAAACTACTTACTTGGGATTTTTTTTCTAAAATTACTATTATCTATTATATATATCTTAAATTTTCATACTTTCTTTGTGCTTTTCTATATTCCTTTTTAAATAAAATTTCATTGCTTCATAACATTAATTGATATTATATAATATATATTAATAATAGTAATAGATTAATTATATATTATATTATACATAAAATAATATATTATGATATATAATATAATATATAGTATATATATTATATATATAGTATAATTATTAAATAAAATATAATATATATATATAACTATATATATATATGTATTAAATATCCACATAGTGTTTTAACTGGCTTTATAATAATATAAAAATACGATGGAAACTAGTTACCCAATATATCCAATATATTCAAAAATATTTGTCATATATTAATAGAAGAATTTAATAATATATAATATAATAGATTTAATATATAATATACATAGTATAAAAATAGTATAATATATAATAGTATAATATAATATATTATAAATATATAGTACTATTTTCTGAAATTTTTTTTGATAAATGAAAAACCCAATCTCGCTAAACATAATTTTATGTATTTAGATAAAACTGTGTTCTTAATGTTCTCCTTACTAATCTTAAAATTAAAACGCAGCAGGGCAAGTTAACAGTATGTGATAAATTTTGTCTCAAATTAGCAATGGTGATATCGTAAAAAACATTCTAATTCACTTGTCGGTATAAATTGTGACCTACTCATCTATCATGAACTCTTGTTTTTTTTTTTACTTTGATTAAATTACACAAATTAAAATAGTCATTAATTTATATCAATTCATACTCGAAACACAATGAATGATATCCAATAAATGCACTTTAGTAGAAGTGTTCATGGGTGATAAAGGGACCACTACACTGGTTGAGAGAAGTTTGAGGACTTGCAAGTTATTATGATTCCAGAAATTTTAAATCATGAATTAGGGTGAAGTTGTTGGTTTAGTTAGAATTTAAATATGGGTTATTAGATGGTATTTATTGTTGTGGTTGTCTAGGGTTCTAATACTACCTAGCACCTAACTCTCATCTGATTTGATTGGCTGTATTTGCCAACTTGATATTCGTTGGACAGTTACACATAATATTATAAACGGAAGGACAACAGCATAGAGCTTGGCAGGAATCTATAGGTTTAGGAAAAGCAATCCAGAAGTCAAAGTAGAAAATAAGTTTATGTGTGACTCATAATGCAAAAATTGGTAAGTTACTTTGTAATTAGTGGTTGAGGTGGTGACGTGTAGAAGGTTATTTAACTTATAGAAAGGTTTTTGGTAAGGGTACAATTGTTTTTTGTGTGAATAATTGTTTGATTAGGTTCTTTTATAACAGTTATATACTTAAGTAAATGGGAATCAATTTGGAGTTGGAATATCTTATAACAAATTTCTGTATGAAGTTCTAAATAACCGGAAGTTAAATGGTAAGCTCTATTATAATGGTATATGGGATTCACTTTATAAAATGTACATGCTGAAAAGTTGTTGTGGCAATGGTTGGTGTAAAGTTAGTTTTCTGAAAGTATATTCTAGTAGTGTGTGGGTCACTTTTTTGGGTATATCAATCTAGAGAAGATAGAAGCTGATGATTTCTCTTTCGGATTATGGAAACTTAATAACACCAACATAAACGGAGAAATCATCAATCATTTGGGTCTTTAAAAGAATCAATAAAAGATACGTTAATATACGAGGAGTACGAACTTTTTTATTTTAAAACCTTATTAGTAAATATATATTAGGTCTGATTTAATATAGTAGAATATATATAAGATATTAGTATATGATATATTTATAATAGTATTAAATAAGAAATATATATAATATGATAGATAATGAATAAGTAGAATTATATATGAAGTATATACTAATTATAATGCTATACTCGACGGGGTGGGTATAGGAATTGTTTCAGCAAAATATAACAGTATGATAAATAGTGTATATAGGAAGAAATAGGAAGAGGAGCATATTGCTTTGGACTTGATCATTCCAAACGTTCCAGAATAATAGGCCACCAAGGAAATAGAAAAAAAAAATAATCGAAAATAAAAAAAAAGAATTAATAAAACTATTTATTAAGACGAATAAAGAAAACGGAAAGATTTTAATGGATTTAGGAAGTTCCGAAGTGGGTTTGATTATATCCGGAAGAAGAAAAAGACGAAAAGGAAAATAAACAATACTAAAGTAGTAGTCCAATATAATGTATACGAAATATTATTATTATTGATATTATCTATTAATTTTATTTATTATTATTATTATATTATATATTATTAATTATATATATATTATTATTAATCTAGTAGTATATCATTTTGATTAATATTAGTGAATTTTCTTAGTGCAAAAATGAATAGAAGAAATTTCTCTATATGTATTGTCTGTTCAAACAAGGAGATAAAGCGAAACCCTATCCTCCCCCAAATAAAAAAAAATAGAGGAAGCGAAAGCTTTTATTTTATATTTTTTTTCAACTCAAGCGTTTATATTGTTGGAGAAGAGTCTCTTCTTCGTTTAAATTTTTCGATTTTTTGGATTTCAAGCCTCGCTCATGCTTAGGAAATTTCTTCTTAAAACCTCAAAAGAAAACTTCTTAAACATTTTCAGCGCCTAAAATTAGAGGCGTCAACATCATACATACACAAAAAAAAAAATTATCAGGAATTAGATCGTCCAAAGTCTTAAATTAACGTTCGCAATTCGCACACAACACACCACAGAACACAACACACACCCCACACGACACACACACACACACACACCAAACCAACACCACACCACACACCCACCTACACACACCCACACACACACAGCATATATATATATATATAATAGATAATATATATATATTATATATATAATATAAATAATATATATTATAATTATAAAATATATATATAATCTTATAATTATATATGTTAATATATTATATATAATTAAATATTAATATATATATATCAATATAATATAATATTTATATAGGTATCATTATGATAATCTTTACCACCAAACTCATGATCTCCTCCATCACGACTCTATAACATTCAAACCAAAATCCCTCCTCACACACCAAATACTTTCAGTTTACTCCAGATTCGCTGCTACACTGCCATTCCACCCCTCATAATCTTTGACCTCGCAAACTCCAATACCGTTCTCCCTCACACTTCCACCCCCACCGTATTGATAACCCCCTTTCCATTAACTCTTCTTTCCCCATAAAAATATGCTCCTTATGTTGTTGAAATCCTCATACATATTGTAATGTGCAAATTGCAATACCTGCTATATAAGCCAAACCAGCCTTCAACTACAGCTGAGAATACATAAACATATCGGAACTCATTCGCACAATCCTCTCGAAACTTACCGAACACTCCCCAATCCGCTCCACACACATATCTCACCCCTCCGCTTCCTCTGATTTTAACACACATATACCACACACAACAGGTTTGTCCATTGCGTACAACCACTACTCTCATTTTCGTCATTGTTAAGTGACGATGATTTGGAATCCCTCATAAATTATCCCCTTTAACTCCTCCTCCTCTACCTCTAAGATTACTGTAACCCTCAATCCATCACTAACATGATAATATTCATCATCACCGTGCCTAATTATAACAACTATTTATATATGGATATGCAAATCCTTTTATTTATTTTTCTTAAACCGCATCTCCCAATACCGTTATTGTTTTCTTATATCTCTTGTAGGATTGGTCCACACTCTTTCATGGATCCTTGGTCCAAATATTATCTATCATTTTAAAACTTGCCGGATCTATTATTATAGTTATGTATATTTATCTATTTACTTGTGATAAATTCCGTTACTCCCATCTATCTATCTATAGAGGTAATTTTAATCTAGTTTAATTTTTCCATTCATAATGTGCTTGTGTCTTATATATTATGGTAACATTATCCTCAATATGACTTGCAATTATAAGATTTATATTCTATGCATAAATGTAAACTTTACTTATAAGAAAAATAATGTTTCTTGCAGCCCCTAGAGAGTCATATGAACTCTAAGATTGAGATATTTATTAAAGTCTTATGGTCTGTATGCCTTTTAGTCTATCTATATATTAAAAATATAGGTTTCCTGAAAAACAACCAATATCAACATTATAATAATATATAATATAGTATATATAATTATATATAGTATATATTATATATATATATATATTAATATCTAGATATATATATATAATTAAATATATAATATATATATAATATATACCATATATATTGTTATAATCTCCGTATAAAAAGGACAGAGCTAATAACATTCACCGGACCGACATCACTGAACGACATGTACCGATACAAGCGTTGAATGTAAGCAAAAGAATGTCGTACATTGAAGAAAGGTGGTCAGGAGTTACTTCAACCATACCTGTACGAATAATAAGGAAAACGCCATTTAATTTCAAGTGGAATGGGTCTCTTTCCAAGGTAAAATGTGTGAAATTCTGCCTTCAAAATGGACCACATCGTCCATTACGAAGAGGAAGGGTGCACAATAAAAATGTGATGTGCTAAGACATCTAACATCTGAAAGCTTCTTTAATAAGACAAACACTGCGATATCTAATCCAACGAAATAGAAGCACCGGAACCAAATATAATGACATATAAAGCTAAGTTGACGTTTCCAGAAGCTATAGCGTGGAGATAGCGAGGCATGACAAATGTGAAATGATCTTGAGTAACGAAAACATCACCGTTAATAGGGGTGTATTCTTCAGCAGGTAAAGTTAAGGGAGAACTGCTGCTGCAACCACCCTAATTGTAGTTACTAATTGCGACTGCATGGAAGCATTAAAAAGAGTAAGTTTTATCTTAAAAGTTGAATAATCACATAAAAATAAGTCGAAGTAGATATTTAAAGGTCATTAATAATAGTAACTAATGAATGATATACAGGAACTCCCAGAATGAAGACAGCTGTACAGAAAGGTCAAGAGAGAAGTCAAAGGAAAGATTGAAACCGTAAAAGGGAAGTCTGGGAATCAAAGTTTTGTGACATATTCTATTGAAAGCTTTCCACACTAAATTAAGCCAAAACAGTAGATCCCGTGCTTTTTTGAACAAATTATTATTACCTTAGAAATTGAGAGAAGATAAGGAAAGAATAGCGGTGCACCGCATGTCTGGAGTGATTGCAAGGGAAAAAGATATAGAAAGCTCGAAGCCATCGAAAACAATATACAGGAAAGAATGACCACAGTAAGTTGACAGTTGTCAAAGCGTCAGGAACAATAAGAAATACATAATCAAGAAAGATTATGTCGACTTTCAAAGAAAAAGAACTTTGTAACTGAACAAAGTTAGCTAGCATCCGGATAAAGTAAACATGATCTCTGGGGTAAGTTGAACGTAATTCCTGAAGTAGGTCACTCATACGTAAATAACACGGAACAATGTAAACCAAATTAGATTTAAGTTACAAATTTAGAGAATAGATACCTTCACTGAAAAACCCTTTCTAATCACTTGAGCACCTGAAGGGACCACTACCACCCTGACACCTGAAGGGACTCTCCACGAGCACCCTGGAAGGCTCTCCCACCCTTGAGCACCGCTTGAAAGGACTCTCCCCCTGAGCACGCTGAAGGGACTTCCCCACCGCTTGAAAATATCCCCCAGAAAATAAAAAAACCGCAAGGACACTTCCCACCGAGCACTCTAAGACTCCTCCCACCTGACAGCCTTAAGGACTCTCCCACCTGAGCACCCTGAAGGGACTCTCCCACCTGAGCACCCTGAAGGGACTCTCCCACCTGAGCACCCTGAAGGGACTCTCCCACCTGAGCACCCTGAAGGGACTCTCCCACCTCTGAAGGCACTCTCCCACCTACGTGACACCTGAAGGCCTCTCCACCTGACACGCTGAAAGGTGCCTCTCCACTGAGCCCAAAAATCATTTAACAGAAAAATTCTAGAAATAGTCTGAAAATTTTACAATTTTTTATATAAAAGCACCGTTTTCTTCTGAAAGATTACATCTTCCCAGAAGAATAAGGCATGTCAGTCTGATAAGGACCTTTGGCAGATCTTCCAGCTCACACTCGGGTCAAGGGTCACACAGGGTTTTTGATTAGGTGAAAATATAACTTGGGACTCATATTATATACATAATATTAGTGCTAGGTGAAACGTAGGCAGTGCCACTCTAACTGTTTGTCAAACAATAATATATATAATATATATATATAAATATATTATTATATAATATATAATTATAATAATTTATTATTATATATATATTATGAATATATAGTTCGGGCTTTAGTATAGAGCAGAAGCAGTTAAAATTATCATAACGTTAAAGGTTAGTTATCCCGCACATTTGCAAAGAAAACTTTCGAAATGAACAAGCGCATAATTTTCGGCTATATAATATTATGTAAAGTGAGCCAAAGAGATATAAAGTATCTGAGGTCAAAATACTGACGATGATCAAATATTTCTCTCACCCTCTTTTGCGTGTTATGGCTTTTACTTGACGATTCCAAAGCCATCTCTATATTTGGTAATCCGTGGCTCGTCAAATTGAAAAGCAAATAAGCAAGGTGTATTTTCATTCTTATTATTATTATTATTATATGTATATTATATTAATATTATTATTATATTATTATATATATATCATATTATTATATTCTTATTATTTACACAATAAATAATATAAATATTATATATATATTAAAATATATAAATAATATAAAATATATAAATATATTATATATATATTATATTATCTATACCCGGAAGGGGTATTGATTCTTATGGTGGTCGTTGCCCTTGAAAACAACCTGAGCATTGATATGCAAAGAAGAGAACCATACCATGATTCTTTACGTGTTTTCTGCGACCCCATACAGGTATTGCAGTGGCTCGTCCATAAGCATTGGTGTCATTACTCATAGATCTTTCAACCTTCATGCTCCCCTATCCTTATTCAATAATATAATGCGTGTGCTCTTCTTCCTGCCATGGGTTCAGCTCAACCACACCTCATCCCGTATATGAGAGTTCAGGAAAAAACCGTTTTTTTGTTTTTGTAGTCCTTTACTTCTTGAGTAACTTATCTCAGCTAACGCACCGAGAGGTGTTCTGCACTTTGGTTTATAATCCTCGGCCTGTAAGTTGAAATAATAACGGTCGTGCCGTAATGGACAGAACCCTAGAGTTCATGAGCTTTCACGGTCACATCCACAGCCACCCAGGTGGTTCCGAGGTTGTTTGTCCTGACCTGCCAACCTTTGTGGGAAAGGATTACCGATTCAAGAAATATTTCTTTCCAACACAATTTCTGACATAGATTTAAGCTTTAAAGTTATAATGTTGAAATATAAACATGTTTTGTAAGTTTAAATCTTTATGGAAAATTTAATTAGGAAATTTAATTAATCAAAAAGGACCAATAAGAACATACACCGTCGGCCAAGCCTGAACCACCTCGGCCCTACACTATCTATACTGAGTCCTGGATAGACTTACATTTCAACTCCCATACCCTAACACCCAGGCCCAAACGGTCAACACAACGCAAAACTCTAACTTTTCTTTCCTCTCGATTGTCAATTTTGGTTGTACCAGTGTAAATAAATAACGATCCTGATAAAAAAACAAAAAAATCTAAAATCTGAATGCGCAAATTATACTAATAGCTATACAAAACTAGTCAAACTTGTTCACATGATCTGATCTCTTTCTTCTTTTTTTTTTTTTTTTTTTTTTTTTTTTTTTTTTTTTTTTTTTTTTTTTTTTTTTTTTTTTTTTTTTTTTTTTTTTTTTTTTTTTTTTTTTTTTTTTTTTTTTTTTTTTTTTTTTTTTTTTTTTTGTTTTGTTTTTGTTTGTTTTTTTTTGTTTTTTTTTGTTTTTTTTTGGCTTCTATTGTTTTGTTTTTTTTTCAGTTATGGTGGCACTCCTGGGTAAACTAGAAAAAAAAAACGTTCTTGGAGGAAAAAATACGAGGTGTATGCAAAATTTAACATAGAAATTTACGCATTTGATAAGAGACTTTCGTTTTATCAAGTTGATTCACATAAATAAAAAAGTGACCCTTAAAAGACTGATGAAATCTTCGAATACATCGATTCAAAGCCAAAAGGATTAGAAACGTTTCCTTTTTTCTTCAACTCCACTTAACCTGCTTACTCTTGTGACTCGACTGTACATACGAAAGTCTCGGCTAACTGATCACCTATGCCCCATTATACGCCGCCCTCGTTACACAAATGCATTTGTTCTGCCATGAAATTTCACACATTTGGAACTCAGGTTTGTCGCAGAAGTAATTTCGTTTCCAATGCATTTCAAATATACTTCTGTTTCTTAAAAAAAATTAGCAAGTAGATATAATTTAATCCATAGTCTTATTTGCTTAATTTAATATGTAAACTAAAGATCAGCGCCGATCGGGTACAATTACCTAGAACTACTCCCTCGAATAGGCTATCCGTTATGCCGAACTTTTCTAAGCTTTAACAAAGGCAGAATTATATATATATATTATATATATAATATATAACTAAGTATATATAGTATAATATAATATAATATATATTATATCGTATATTATAATTCAATAGTGTCATATCTTGTGCGATATCAGTATGACCACAGATTTCTCATAATCAGCGATGAATATTATCCACTAATCCCAAAAAAAATTCATTAGGATGCAGATTTCGTATAGAGAAAATATGCGTCGGATCGGAGCACTCCGCGACCGTGAACTTAGAACAAATATATATATTAATATACTATATAAACATATTGCTCTTTTAATAAAATAGAATTTAGACTTAGAAATATAATAATAAATATAAATTACTTATGCTATAAATATGTGATAATAAATATATATATCATATATATATAATTAATTCGGTTATTTATACTATACGTATCATCATTCCGGCATGGGCAAATTAGTTGAAGGTGTAAATTTTACAAGTATCTATGTAAAGCAAATATATCAAAGGGGGCTTTAAACCCCTGTGGCGCCAAAAAAAAAAACTCCCCAAATACAGGAAAAAAAAAGAAAAATTTGGAAATTGCTTTGTAGACTCGACTGCTTCGAGAAAAGCAGCTTGACCAAAATTTAACAATCCAGATTCTTTTTTAAATTTTTTGAATTATTAGAAATTTACAAAAAGAATAATTCAAAATAGGACAGGAAAATCAGTTCACGAATACTTAAAAGATATTTATATAAATATAATTGCGAAAAGATTTTTTTTCCTTTTTAAGAAGTTAAGATGTTGACCCAAAACATCCTCCTTCGAAAATAAATTGTCAACACCCTTTAAGTAATAACTTGCAATTCCATTCTTTCCTATATAATCTTTTCCCACTTCCTCTCATTTTCAATCCTCTCATCTACCCTGTCTGTTTTTTTGCTTCCCCTCTTGTATCCACACCTCCAAACTAACGACGCTCAATTAAAAAATATATATTATATATAAATAATATATAATATATATATTAATTAATATAATATTATATCTTATAATAATATAAATATTATATATATATAATAATAGTATCAGTCACCTGTATTGGGAAAACCAAGTGTCTCATTCGATAAAGCAAAATATTTAGATTAGTTCAAATCAATGGCCGATATGTCTGGATATCACGTGTTTGATTGATTAATTTTATCAAAGAAAGTTGAAAAAATCCACGAATTAAAAGTGCTCCAGCCTTTGCCTGCGGAGCAAGTGAACGAGTGGTCATAATGGTTAATTTAAGTCTGGGGCCATTTAAGTGGAGAAGAAAAGGATAATGAGACTGTAAAAAGAAAAGTCGGACGAACTCCCCTAGAGTGGGTTGAAGGTATATAATTTGAAAACTCAAAAGCATCTCATAAAATACGATCACTTATCAGATTCTGCGTTTTTCTGAATCTTTAACGTGCTTTCATCATTTTAAAGTCTTTTGAAAGCATTTTGTAATATAAACTAACCTCTCATTTTATTAAAATTTCTGTTACGGACTTCCTATCAATTTTTATAAAGCTACAAATATTAATGATTTATCTTTCTCGCTTTGAACTTCTTCAGCAGTTACTCTATTCCTTTCCAGTAGCGAACTCGATATTTCTTTCGCAACTAGTGGCGTTTAATATACATAAATTATAATGTATCTATTTTGTCATTATATATATTTTATTATTTTAATTTATATATTATTATATTATTATCTATAATTATTTAATTTAAAATTAATTTTTATAATTATTGGTATTATATTATTTATAATTAATTTATAATAATTTATATATATTATTACTTATTATTGTTAATTTATATATAATTTATTATTATTATTATTATTTTATATTATTATTATTTTTAATTCATTAGTATTTATTTAATTTAATTTTAATATTTAACTTATTATATTTTTATTGAATCACTATAAATTATATTTATTATAATATTAATTGATTTAATATAATTATTTATTTATATATTATTAATAATTATATTTAATTATATTATATAATTATTTATTATATTATTAATTGTAATTGTTATTATAAAAGTAGTGTGATTATTAATTATTTATTAAAGTTAATATAAGTTATATGTATATATATATATATAATATATATATAGTATATATTTATTATATAATATATATATATAATATATTAATTATAGATATATATTAATAATATTAATTAATATATAATATATAATATATATACTTAATATATATATAATATTATTAATTATTATATAGTATTATACACTGGCGTGACGATTGGGTAAGCTAAAACAGAAAGAAATAGCATTATAATATATATATAGATAATATATAAAGTATATATAATTATATATATATATATATAAGTATATTAATATAATATAATATATATATATTAGTAATATATATTATATAATTATGTTAATATATACTAATAGTATAGTATTATATATTATATAATATCATCTATATATATATTCATTATATAAATTTATTATATTATAATTTATACTATATAGTATAATATATATATAGTATATATAGATATATAATAAAGTTTATTATTTATTATTATTAGTATCATGTATCTCTATCGCTATTTATACTAAAAAAACTTATGCCTTAGTAATTACTCAAGAATAATTCCAACGGAGCCAACGGCCCCCAGGTATAATAGTAAGTATATCCAACATAAGACGTGATTTATCAAGTTTCTGGATAAATAGGACATAAGATGTAAATTTGTTAACCAATCAGTTTAATAGTCAAAGATTTTTTCATCCTACTCACATATTGTAGACTCCCATAATGAATTGCCTCAACCTTTCTCTATGAGAAATTACTAACATAATTCTTTTAGTTATTTATCTTAATTATATAGAAGAGTACATTCATACATAATTAGAAACTCAAGTAAGATCGTATTATTACTGGCATGTTTAATGATTTCAAAGATAGTATTATATGTATAAATACTAAAAATTTACCATGTGTTGGACTGTAACACTGACTTTCTTGATAGATTATAATTACTTTTTTGATCTACATACTAGAAATAAATACATACTAATAAATGATCAAATATAGGTAAGGAATAAATTAATATTCAGAGAGAGAGTATTAATAGTTATTCTTACCAATTTATTTTCCAAATTCTTCAATATAACTTATTCATTATAGTGAGATATAGGTCACGCATAAATATATACACTTATTATGTGCCCTTTTGTAATTTATAGGTATAACCCTTGATTACAAACTAACCAGCGGACTTTATATTTCACGAATGTTATAGGTTTATATTATTTTATTTTATTTTTTTTTTGTAGGACCCTATAAAATTATTTGGTTTTATATTTTTTTATTTTATAGCTTTTTTGTTTTATATATAAATATTATTTAAGTTTATTTATGTCATGGGAGGGCATAGTAGATACTATTATGAGTTCAAATCACAGAAGTATAGTGATAATGAAGATATAGAGGGTGATAATAGATATAAATTACTAAGTTTATAGTATAGTTATATAGCTAGAGATAGGTTTATCATATATATTAAATGATACATAGTATATATATTAATATTAATTAATATATATTATATATTAATTAATAGGTAGTGAAAGTAAACATTAATAGTTAGCTATATACTCGTTATTTAGGATATAGCTATATTATACAATATTAGGCGTATATACTTGAAAGATCAGAAAATCTTAAGTGCATAAAAAAATATGGAATTTAATTAATTATTAATTAGTTATAAGTATACTGTGTATGTAATATAGTTTGACTTATTATAGTATAGTCATATATGACCTTATAGTACTTAGTATTATTAAGTATAGTATTTAATATATAATAATACATACATATATATATAATATGTATAGGGTATTAATATTAATATAATAATATATATATATTATATATATATGTATTAATAATATATATATGACAGGAAAGAGAGAGAGTAAAGAAGAGAGATGGTTTAATAATATCAAAATTATGACTTTTATTATTCTCCAATTTTCTCTCAGTTACGTTATAGAATCGATTTTCGGCTTAACGAAAAATTATCGTTCTCGGTGGATCTACGTATTTTTTCGTGATATACGTATACAGCAAAGGTAATATTAGTCTGAGCCTGGTACCCTATATATATAATAACTGTATAATATATATAAAAATAGAAAAATCGGCATGTAATATATAGCTATCACTAATTAGAGCAAGAATTTATTAAATCTTATAGAACAGAGTAGGAAGGGACTAGTACAAAATATGATATCAAAATATGATATTGTTCTTAGTATGTTTATAATTTCCTGTTGGCTAATGTGTTATGAAACTATTTTTTAATAATACAATTTTATAAATACATTGATTTAATTTTATAATACACTTTACACATAATTTACTATTAACTTTAATATAAAATTTACTAGTATTAGTATTTATTATCATAAAATATAGACTCAAAATATTGAGGTAGTAGAAGCTCTAACCTACCCCTACTACCCTATGTATATATATATTAATATATATATATATATATTAACTATAATATATATATATATATATATATATATATATATTATATATTATATATATATATATAATGTATATACCTATACATACGTATAGCTTAACTTATATTTATGAGGAGTAAATTTACAAACATTGCATATAGGGGAATAAATTGATTGATGAAGCAAATAATTACATATTTCTTTATTTAAGCTATGGTTAGTATACTAATTATAACATTACTTTAGCTTTACTCACATCCAATTAGCAAAATTACTTATACTAATTCGCTATAATTCATTTATAAATAGCTGTATTAATAGATTACGAGTATATTATTTGACCTAGAATTTACCTTATTCTTTCGTCTTCATTCTGGAGACTCCTCGAGGTGTTCCGACGATCCAGACTCAATAGAGCGACTCAGGTAAATTACTGCTAAATCTCACACATTTGTCCTTCCCCACTAATTAGTGATTTTGAGAGCATTTATAGTTAAATCGGAAAAAAACGTAATATGTAAGGATATTAAGCGACCTAATTTACTCATGATATATATCGGGGAGTTTTCTCTTATCTTTTCTTTAAATTCAATTGGAAGCGTTGAAGGTATAGCGCCCATCTCATGATACGTGGGTTTTCATATCTTTTATTATTCATAGCAGTCAAAGGTCGATGGTCTGACTGCAGTATGAACTCTTTCCTGTATAAGTATGGTTCATACTTTTTGACACCCATGATGATGGTTAGTGCCTCCTTTTCTAGACTGTTATACTTTCTTTGCGTTGGGGAAAGCTTTTTGCTTCCATAGGAAATAGGGTGAAGGATACCATCTTCTTCCTGTTGAAGAACATACCCTATCGACGTGTCGGAGGCATTGACTTGAAGAGTAAATGTCTTGTCTATCTGAGGCATCTTTAAAATGGGTTTCGAAATCAGTGTTTCCTTTAACTTCTCAAATGCCTCCTGATGCTTGCATTCCCAACGTACTTTGGTGGGTTCGCCTTTTTCAACTACTTCAGACAAAGGAACGGCAATTCTATACCCTTCTTCCAATTTTGTAAGTAGGATTCCAATCATATCCATTATGGATCTGTACTGAGACAGGTAGAGGAATTTAAATATTTGGAATATTATTTAATCAACATAATAATTTAATCATGCATCATTAGATGAAACCTAATACAACTACGATAAAAGCCTATTTCTATTGCCTACTTTAATTCAGCGTATACACTCCATTCAGTAATTTATAATATAACTGTAATACTTCAAACCATTATTTCTACCTTATAGCCTAAATCCTTTTGCTCTCCTTCCTTAATCGCGTAAACCTAGAGTTTAGCATTTATCCCTAACTTACCTTAACTATAGAGGTTGCACTCTATTCTTCCTTTATACTCACATCTATATTATCTTAATGAACTTCTGTATCTCAGCAACCAAATACTCTTTTATTCACTTTATTTACTCTACTTACCATTATCTCCAGCTTTTTTAATGTCGCTTCTCATATCTCAAAAACGTTTTCTTTTTACTGTATCTTCTACATGATCTGAACTGCCTACATAATATCTATTTCTACTGGCATCACAGAGTGATCTATAGGGCCAAAAGGGCGAGCTCCACACATGTTCCAAGAAATCCGAGTATATCTTTGTGTATTAGGTTAAAAACTAAATTTTAAACTCCACTCTTTAATGAAGACGCAGGAGCGAACCTCCTATGACTTCTCTTCCCTATCTCTTAATTCGAACCCTACTCTTATTGGAGCATTTCGAGCAAACGGGTCCTACGGGGCTTTTACACTTAAGAGGGGGGTCGCGGCAAAACACGCTCGCATTATTGGTATACTACCGGAAATTTTTTCGTGAGTTACCATGTTCAAGTCCTTCGGTGTCACAGTCGGTAGGTCGCTTCTCATACGAAGGAGATCGTTACAAGGTAACGTACACTTTTTATTAGTATATCTATCTGCTCTTTCTGAGATTGCAGAAGAGTGCTTTGTGGAGTCGCGCAGTCAGTATTTCGGGTAGTGCGGTCTTAGGGTCGAGATGGCGGTTTTCAGAGTCAATTTTGGACTAGAATAGGACGTTAGAGGAGTCGCGTTTAGTTCAGGAAGTACAGGTAAATTTTTTCAACAGAGCGCGTGGAAGTTCGGAGTCGGTCGTCGGTAGTCGGTAAGGTCTTACAAGAGGTCGGCAGTGTCGTGGAGTGCCGGACGCTCGGTGAGTTCGTGTTGGTCCTGTGTTTCTTTCATTATAGTTGAGAGTTGGTATGTTCAGTATATAAATTTGATACTTTATCCAATTGTTTTGTTGATTGTGGTTTTCTGCTGCGCTCGACTTCACTACCTTCATCAGCACAAGTTCATCTGAACTTGCGACTTTCCATTATTACTCAAAATTTCATCGCCACCAAACTCTAAAAGTTTTTTAACTTGCACTCTTATTGTTTTTATATTTTGAATTATATTCTATATAAATCGATTTTTCTAATCTCTTATATCTATCTATTATTTAAGATGCTGAAGTATAATTAAAGACTTTCCTCATGGTTAGTAAGTAGTATATATTTCTATTGACTAATTGATATTTTTCTTACTACTGCTTTATATTATTGATTTTATTTCTATAGGTTATATTCTTATTATCTGAAGATCAACAACAATATATATGCTTAATCTGTACTTTTGCACACGCTCGGTCATCCTCTTATATAAAAGGGTATGGGCAGGCTTATATGTTCGAGATTTGACGACAAAAAAGCGAGGTGTGAACATTACTCTGACAAGTTGTATAAGGAAGTCATCCTCTAACAGAAACTTTATTTAGCCCCAAAAATAAAGCTCAACGGTTTTCCTTTCTACATTATCACTTTTTTCTAGAAAAGGCATCAGAATAGATGAAGTAATAGATAGTTTGATAGCTTTCAGATCTTATCTGAAAAGGATATTAGCTGCGAAAGCACTGTCGACTGAGCTCTATTAATTATTATATAACCTTATCTAAATGCAAGTTAAGCGTTGAGAATAATGAGCGTTTCTGCTCTCAATCATTAATATATAAATTAAATCATAGGAAACTAAAATGAATTTTTCAAAAGAGGACAGCTGGCTTAGATGGCATATATCATATTAATTAATATTATATATATATATATACTATTAATATATATTTATATATAATTTATTATTAATATATATATATATATAATATATAATATAATTATATATATTAATATATATATTATATTAATAATATATATATATATATATATATATATATTATATATATATCCTATATATTATACTTTAATATATAATTAATATATAATATTATATATATCTATATATATTTTATATATATTATAATATTAATATTAATATATATATAATTAATATATAATATATATATAATATATAATATTAATAATATATATATAAATCGATAGAACTTTCAAAAAAATTTATTTTCATCTATAATACTACTGGAAAAGGCTCAAAACATATATCCTTTTCATATTCTACATAGGTAAAAGAAAGCTTATACAGTAATACATAGCTTATTTAATGAAGTATTTCATCGTCAGCTGCACAATAGTTATGGTGTCGTGATGGATGCGTAAGTGAGCGTTTTTATCCCTTCAGGATATCCACTTGGTTTCTTAGTTAGAGATAACATTAAGCAGGAAAAGATAAAAATTAGATAATATTAATATTTAAGGATATAGATTATAGAATGAATAAAATTCATTCTATCTCAAACTCTTTTTATTTTTATTTTCACCTTACTGAGTGAGAGAGTGGTGAGATTTACTTATTTAGTCTATCAGATTAAAAATATAAAATTTTTTATCGAGCATCAGACTCAAAAGAATTCCCCCGAGATTTTCATAATTCCCGACCTCTGCTAAATTAGAATTGGATATCTATTATAAATTGTGTTCCAAGAAAAATTTAAAAACGTAAAATTAATTAGATATGTAATCAGTACGCAACAACGAAAACATAACTGTAAGCTTTTTCTGAACACACTATCGAGCCACACTGAAAATACATTTCGTCGTTTTTTTATCTGAGTGAGGGGTGGTTCTTCTGATCGAGTCTGTAGTCTTCTTACCCTGGTACTCTCACGGAATGTGTTTCAGTGTGGGTTTTTATAAATATAACCGTATATGATTAATTTTTTGATCATAAGAGATATACAGCCTTTCAAACTTTTAAACAATATTTTTAAATATTTGATTAAAAATGTGAACTTAACATTATTACATAGATAAGAAAAGTGAGTCAATGTATTGTTTTGACAATTTTCCTAGGGAATATGAAATTTTGATACATTATGGCCGTGATATCTTAATTTAATTCTAAAGGTTTGAATATTAGGTGTTAGGTGTGATTTTTTTTTAATTTTGTTGGTCCATCATGTTTCACCCCATATTGTATAAAATCTCATTAAAACATGTTAATTACCACACAAAATCTTAAAGTACACTAGTCATTTGATTTTGTATATAAATATGACGAAAATTGGCGATTTAGGAGAAAATTAAAATAAAGAAGGCCTTTAACATTTATTTTTTTTATGATTACTATATATTTACTATATATTATATATATATATATGATATAATTATATAAGCGATCTGTAGAATTAAATAATTTATCCAGAGCATACTATGCAGTTAAAGTCAGAAATGCTAATCTCAAAAATCATTTTCAAATTGATAATTTCTTTTGTATATAAATTTTTTTTTTGCAGTAGAATATTTGCATTAACCCTTTGAATGGAAATAAAATTTTGAAAATTTTTTTTTAGGAAATTTGAAAATTATTTTCTTTGAGTAATACTTTAATAAATTTTAAATTAAAAAATTTCTGATTCAAATTGAGCAAATCTTTCTTTACTTTACAAGTTATTATAATTTGATGTTGATTTAATGAGAAAACCAGTAAATATAAAGAAAAAGATCTTTTAAGGTAAAACATATATATACTATTCTTTCCAGATTAAAGATTGAGTTTTTTATTTAATAAACATTTTTAAAACTTTTAATTTTATTTTACTTATTCCATTACAATAAAATTTCGGATACTTATTAATAGTCGAGGCAGAATAATGCTATTTACTTTATTATACTTAGATAATTTTTTGAAGTATAAATATATACAAAAGAAAAAAATATATAAAAATTTATCACCTTTTACTCATAAAAAATTATTATAACGACTAACATTATTGACTCTGATAATTAATTCATACTATACCAGATTCGCATGAGAAAGAAAAAAAAAGTTATAATATATAACTAACTTTTTCTACCTTCATAAACTCAAAAAATCTCGGATGCATTGAATTTTAACTATTGGGTCAAGTCACAAATTTTAAAAAATCAAAAAAAACTTACATTATATCGGTGAGCATTTTGTAGGTAATAAAACACACATTTACACTAGTGTCAGTAAGTTAAACAGACATATTTAAGGACCGCTATCGAAGTTTCTCAATTTAACGATAGACACATATAATAATTGAGAGTATAGATTTTAGTACACTAATAAAAAAATTATGTCACGACTTAATAACATTGATGGGTTAGTTGGTTATAGAAATAGAAAATTCCGAAAGAAATGACTTATCAGACATACATATAGTAAAAATACACTCGAGAAAACGATCGATTTTAAAAGTTCAGGAATAAGAGCTACAGTTTTAGCACTTACTTATTTTCACATATATCATATAATTATACGTCATAAATTGGCGTAGCAAAAATATATAATTAATATTATATTAATAGTTCAATTATATATTATATATATAATATGTATATATATCATGGTTCTCTGGTGATAGAGGCTTAAAAAATTGGGAGGACCACCATCACTTCTATCAGGTAGTACCTGAAGAGTTGTAACATAATATAATGTGATATCTACATACTCGCTTGTGGACACTGTCATGGTAATTTGGGGATCTATTTGAACAATGTAATATGGTAATTGATATACCTAACGCATAACACAAAAAGAAAAATCCAGACTGTATTATAATAATTTATCTTTTTAGGTTTAAAAACGTACGAATAAGTTAATAATCATTATATTAATTTAATATTATATATATATATATATATATATATATAAATATATATATATATATATATATATTAATATATATTATATTATTAATATATATATATATATATATAAATATATATATTATATAATATGATATATTAATATTATATATATATATATATATATATATATAATTATACTATATATATATATTAATATATATATTATATAAATATATATATATATATATATATATTATATATATAATTATATATTATTAATATATATGTTATATATATTAATATATATATAATATTAATCAAATACTGAAATTATATGAAAAAAATTTACTTGGTACGTATGCCACTTATATATATATATTAATATATATATAATATTATATATATATTATTAAATTGAATTTCTATATATTATATATATTTAATTATATCTATATATTATTTATTAAATTTATAGTAATTTAGATAAACAAAACGTTAGACATAAATCAATATCATATATATTATTATTATTATATATATATATATATTATATATATATATTATATATATATATATATAATATATATATATATAATTAATTTGGGAACCAAATTAAAAAACTAATACTAGATAATTAAAAATATACATAAGAAGGTAATTTAAAATTTAACCTTTTTTTGAATTTTGTTTTTTTTTATATTTTTTAATTCATTTTAAATTACATAATATAATAATATTAATAACTATGTTTAAAATTGATATTAACAATATTAATTATTATAATTGTATTAATTACTTTTTCAGTAGTTTATTGTATTATTTTCTGTTAATTATATTTATTGCATAATTATTATAATTATTTTGAATTATTATTATATATTATTTATAATTTATTATATTTAATTAAAGAATATTTATATTAATTATTACAATATTAATATTAACTTATGTTGACTAGATTCATCATCATATTATTATTATTATTTAACATATTATTATAAATTTATTTAAATTATAATGGATGTTAAATAATATTATTAATGCATAAATTAACATTCAATAGCTATTTCATATAAAAATTGCACGATAGTTAATATCGATTACGAGAGTACATATTTATGTTTAGATGATAATGAAGTGTAACGATATCGAGATTTATAGTTGTGTCTTCTCCTAGATAGATTTGAACACTTACTGCACATTGTTGGCGTATAATATTTCTGTCGATACGCAGATTCACAGAACTGGCTGCTCAGACGCGCTCACATCACACTCCACACTCCATGCGCCATAAATGTGCAGGACAGCACTATATTATATTTAGATAGGAATCTTCAAGAACATGTAATATTAATACGTGATTATAATAGATAATACGAATAGAATTTGATGTGTATTTCACCGAGTATATATCGAAGGAGAGATCATTCGACTTAGAAGTTGTATTACAGGTTCCTGTCTACTAAAAAATTCTCTACTCACGTTATTTTCTTTATTATAATCTTTCTCTGATATATATATATGTTATATATAGTATTCGAGAGGAATATGTAATATATAGGAATTTAGGTGTGCATGTATATAGAAAGAATGCATTTATGTATGAAGAAGTAGATATCCAAGAATTATCAAGTCTGCCTTCTCTCATGGGATTTTATGAGAACCACACAAAGCAATGTTGCATCATGTGAGGAACAATATATGTACCCGGTGATAATACATACTTAGAGTACCAATCCTCTCACCCAATAAAAGTTGATTCAAGAACTAGATTATAAAGCAATACGAGTCCCGTCAAGTGACGAACATGTACGTATATAACCAGGTGTTTACCAGTATACCTGTTCCTATATAAACTCTCGTTTACTTTATAATATTTATTATGTAAAGTATTGATTAAATATTGCAAGTAAATATATTATATAATCGCATAAATATATAATCATGTGGTCTTTTAAAACTTCAATTACGTTTGCAATAAAGACCAAAAATTAAACTGCCTTTCATCTGGGATTGAACCATTTATATGATTTGATGTATCCCTGCATATGTTGCGCGTGAGAGGTTCGAATATGGGCCACAGGCTAGCTGGGGTGGATACAAATCGAGAGACAATATCGGGGTAGACAAACCCACAGATAAAGAGAGTTGGACTTCCAGCAACGAAATAGTGAACTAGACATGAAAGAACAACACGAGTTCCTCTGTGCAAGAATGGAGAGAGCACATTCAATCTAGGAATGCAGGAGGCACTTCTGAATTCTACAGTCAGTGATCGGAGATTTCTTATATCAAAATTATAGTTATAGTATGTTAAATATTGTAATAGGTGTGTGTGCATTATAATTCGGCATATTACCATATAATAATCTGTAAGGAAAATTTAATATTAAAGATTGAGAATAGTATTTCAAAGAGTAATGACAAGTTAAATGTAGATAAGTTTGTTATAATTAGAAATTATATCAATATGCAATTCTCCTGGTTATGTTGGAGGCAGACCACAGCATGTTTGCGTTCGCGATAAGCATGTAACAAATTATTGTTCCTTCTCTGTATTACTATTATAATTAACTTTATTAACTTGAAATGATAACTCGCCCAAATTAAAAAAATTAATACCTACACAACCAACACAGGAAATTATTGAGAAAATTGGAAATTAGAACTCAATGGAAACTAGTTTAAGTACTAGCCAGTTTCGTGGCAGATTTCGTCGCGGTACGCTATCCAGCGAGAGTACAAAAATAATTTGACAGTCTCTTTCATTCTGAGAGCAAGGGCTGAAGACATCCTGTTCCTATACACCGACGTATTGGTCATGTTCTTGTGTGTGTGAGAGTGCCAGAGAAAGGTGCATGTATATATCTTTTACCTTTATACATTCATAATGATGCTTTATATTAACACTCATTCATATAATTCGCGATTATTAGTGGCGCTATAATAGAGTGGGATAAAATTTATTTTTGCAGGCATTCCTAAAAAAATTATTAATAAATACAATAAGAGAGATAGACAGGGCTGGATAACCTGAGTGATATAGTCGCTATATGACGTAATAGGATACAATCGATTGCATAATATAATAATAACTGCTTCTTGATCCAACTTTTATTGTGAGTATTATCATAGGAGGATGACTCAGTTATATTAATCAACTCATAGGGCATATTTTAACGCCAACGCGCATCATAGTACGCGATATTAGGTTCAAATCCAGAGTAAGGTAGTTAATCTTTACCTTTACTTCATCAAATGTTCTTTGAAAATTTTATTTTAATGAATTTTTACTTATATTTAACATCTTTTAAATGACGTGAAGTGTGACACATATTTTAGGACCATGAAGAATATTAATTAATTTTAAATGAACTGTTTTGAGGCTTTGAAAATAACTGTTCTTGAATCCAACTTTATATATTGGGTTTAGTAGAGGGATGTCATGAGATGTATACTTATATAGAAATGATGATAGGGCTACCGATGGGCAGATTAATTTGATCCCAACAGTGCTCACAAGGAGACATGAGAGCGTGGGTTGCAAAGTACAACGAGGGAAAGGAGAGCAAGTAAAGTTCTTGACACTTCCTCATTAAAGATGTGTAAGGTGATTTCTTTAGCATACTTGTATAGAGTAGTGACGATTGATGTAAAGAGATGGCAGAGTATTTAGACATCTAAATAATACTAAAATATACGAGAGAGTTAGGACAGGCTTTCGTACACCCTAGGAGTGTATTAGTATCGCACACCTTGAGCGGGCATACTCCTTCAGATTGGCTAATCAGAGGATAGCTGTATTAATCTGTTGGTTACGAATTCAACTTTGTAACTTGGGTATGGAAAGGAAAATGGTATAATCAGATATTGATACATTTTAAATTTCACCGGCATTATTTGTCCTCACAGACTATAAGCACTCGTGTCTTAAGCGTGTGGCACGTACATCTCGGAGGGAGAGAGGAGCTAATCGTAGATTAGTGCTTCATACTAGCTATCCTCATACTTCTCCTTTTCTCTCACAATTCCTACTATATCTTCGTGATATCATCTAACTGACCTCTCCGTCTCTCCTATCCTTCTATCTCTATCAATAATAACACATATATTAGTTATATACTTATATATATATATAGTGATATCACGAATGTGAATTTTTTGACATCCGCGGAGAGACACACGAGATCATCGACACAGCACACTTATACATACACACACCACTACACACACACATACCTACACACAAACACTCATTATAAAATTAAAGTAAAAGAAAAGAAATTGGGTTTGAAGATGAATCATGATAAAAGAAGAGCGTCCACACATACTCACTTGTTTCGCACGGAACCAGGTGCGTAGCGTAATATAATATTTCGGGAGAAAGTTTACTGATATAAGTCATTATATCTGTATATACCCTAAATTACATATAATTATTAATATAATCTTTACCTCTATCAATATAATTAATATTTTAATTTCAGAATTAATCGATGAAAAAACCGCAAAATTTTTTGTTACGAGTCATGTGAATTATCTATCGGTTAATTGTGTCACATGCTTTTTTTATCCTTATTTTAAAAATGAAACTAGATATTAAATAAAAATTTTAAGGGAATTTGCTTTAGTTATTTTTTTTTTAGCTATATATAAAAAGATATAATAAAACACCTCATCTATTAATACATAATACACACACACACTATGGTGTATCGGATTGAGTCAATTTTTTAATACCGAGAATGTGGAGAGTTAGTGATGCAATGCGGATATTTGATGTTGCACATTACCGCGGGTGCGGATGCTCACATCTAGATAATATGCATACTATCTACCTCCATTTCTATATATAAAGGCGATAGCTTACGCTTATATATTTATATTATTATATATTATATATATATATATATCATCACTACTTCTCTAATTATCTACTCCAAGAAACTGGGGGTATAAGGATGCGTAAGACATTAGCATTATATTATTATATATATATGGACAACTAAGAAAATTAGTAGATAAGAATGTATTAGACTAGCAAAGAGTCGATATAAAGAAAGCCCAAGTCCTTATATCCAGCCCTTTATACCTTTTAGTTGAACTCGTCGCAGTCAGAAAATCCAATCCTAGAGCTTCACGGGACCCGTAGACGGAAATAATATATACCCTTATCAAAGACCAGGTGGATACGAGAACAGATCTAAATGGGAATTTTTTATATTTCGCGGCACAATTACGAGTTAGGGTACAATTATTTTTTTAAATATTCCCGGAGATATAACCACACACCGATACTACGCCCAGGATAGTGTGACTATTAAAATACCACACTATTATCTTATTCCTTTATTCCCAATATATATATATACTAATACAAAATACTATTGAATAACTACCTAGCCAATTAGACTTCTATATTTATATTGCTAACCTTTATTATAATATCTTCTGCGCGCTTCACTATAGCTAAATTATCTACACTAATTTTCATCCTCTCCTCCATATAAAGGCATTACACTTTATTAACTTATGAGAACTTCTAATAATTACTCACATTTTCCTATGCGTTTCTACAAATAACGAATACGGCCTGCAAATCCGGTTGTAGACATATCACGAGCTTATCCCCAGCATTCTCTTTAGAGGTTGATGCATCTTCCGTAAAGGGGCTATTCGCAAGCCTAGCATATCACTTTGGATTAAATGGTGTCTGCCTTCATACTTATCACTCATACCACTATGTAACTATTTTATATGAAATTCAACATGTTTGCGGTAACGAGACCCTAGACTATCCATCCCCAAGCAGGTAAAAGAGTGCCAAAACACATAATCTGTGCCAAACGAGCTTGATAGACTGGTAGACCACTATGCGGGTGAAAAGGACCAGCGCCATCAAATACATGCCATCTGTGCTTCTCGAGAGTCTGAGTATTAGTTGAATATATATACATCAACAGGTTGAGGAGCCTCAAAAGTTGCTCTCATAATAATCGTTTACCAAAGCCGGGAATAGGTCTCATCAATTCAGGATTTAGTCGCCATTTAGTTGTGTTTTAGTAACCTCAATATCTTTTCATCAGTATGTACCTTGTGTCATTCTTAATAACGTGGCTCCAACTTCGCATAGAGATTGATCTACGATCCCATACAATTACTTTATAAGACTTGCATGTAAAATTTTAAATGAAAGATAAATATTTTGTCCTTGTCATCTAACATCACAATAAGCTGAAAAATCTAACGATTGGAAAGGTATGCTCTCTATATATAATTCCTATACCATATCACTGATTTCGTAAGTGATTATTTCCGAGGACTAAGATCATCAATTAGTCTCTGGTGCACCACCAACTAGAGTGGACAGGACCATTTAGAGACAAAACCCCCTAATTGGAGTCAGATACGTCAATAGAGATAACAAAAATAAATTGCCCGTACTCTCTTCTCGATCAAGTTCAGTATGCCATAAAGATATAGTATGTATGATATGGATATATAAGATAAATAATTATTATTT
Source organism: Trachelipus rathkii (assembly GCA_015478945.1). Taxonomy (NCBI): domain Eukaryota; kingdom Metazoa; phylum Arthropoda; class Malacostraca; order Isopoda; family Trachelipodidae; genus Trachelipus; species Trachelipus rathkii. The sequence goes on from JABUQX010033110.1 coordinate 30,991, forward strand.
GAGTACTAAAATTAATACGGAAAGAAAAATGCTTCTTAATTATAAATCTCATTTTTAATAAATAATGAATAAAGAAGTCGTTTATATTACTATAAATATAGTAAGAGCGAAATTTCAAATACCAAGCTCTCGATTTTGGCCTAAAATAACAACTACCTATAACAGTTGACTATAAAACAATCAGGCTAGTCAATGTGACATTCAAAACTACAGTCGGTAACAAACTAAGACCATAGAATAAATGGTATACTGAGTGAGACGAAGAAGCTGAGATTCATTAAATGAGAACTCAAACAATAGAATGATTATAATCCACAACTAAGAGGAAGGATCAAAAACTTACCTCACCAACGCTTCTTATATCTCCCTCACTCTATCATGATGATGAGGAGGCCATATTACTGTTTCCTCTCTCAGGATCTGAGATGGATAAACATCGCCACCTATACATCTTCGCGCCAAAAGGAAAGTGAACGCGGCTGTCACATTATAATTTTACCGACTCACAATTAAAAATAGTCTAATCAGTATCCTAAATATTAAACACTTCAAGTATCTAGTTTAACCATAACCTTTGACTCTCTATTAGATGTTGTTAAAAATTGGTACTATAAGTGCTACCACCATCTATATACTATATATTATATATATATATATAATACTTATATATAAATTATACGATTCTTACAAAATAACTATAATCACAAATAGAATGATTATACCCTAACTAATAACGTGGTATTCGTTTTGTTGGTCCATTTTGGCCCACAAATTTTTAGTGTATATCTCCTAAAATCCATTTCCCTCTTCACTAAAATAGACTGGCTTAATTACGTTACAGTAACTATCTAACAATACATTAGAAAGAAAGTATTATACCTTATATTCCGCCTGAGAAATATGATACCTGAGCGATAGTTTTTAAACTAATATAGGATAAGACCGGATGAATTGCCTACAGTGAATATCTCCATGGTAAAGGGGTAATTGGGGAAAAAAAGCTTTTCGAATGTTTGGTGACCACAACCAAAAATTCGCCATTGAACCTCTTCTCTATTAGGTAAGTCAAGATATGCCCAAAATGTGGGCAGATGTCAGATTGATATTCTCATTTAGTATCTGAAGATAAAGTACCCTGTAACGAATGGTTAATAAGTTACCGCAGATGATCTTTTATAAGAATACTTATCGTGTGGTCGCGACAAGTGGAGCGAGCACAATAATCACGCCTAACGAAGAACAGACTTTGGAGCTCTGTAAGAGTGTACTTTATGAGGCACATGAACTACGCAACACGAATACAGACGTCGCCGCGACCCTATCCCAAGCTCTTCGGCGCGCGCACCAAGAGTCGCAATACATGATAGCTGGGCACAAGGCGGTGAATGCCAGATGTCCCGCACACAGAGTGGGCTGGAGCCGCCTTAAGGCGGCAAAGACCGGTGAAGACTCGCTCGCCTCACTTTCAACAGTCATTATATAAGGTCAATCCGAAGCAGCTGAGAAGACAGATTGATAGAATATAGGACACGCGGAGAAATCACTAAGCAAAAAGTAGGAGGCGCATCACCTAGGCCCTCAATCTTCTCTGCTGGCGTATTCAGCACATACAATGGGTACAGCGAAAACATTTATGTCCGTTATGATAAACATCAATTATGTTGTAGTCATACACTCGCTATCAAACATATTCTTCTAAAGTTCTTAATCGTGAGAGTAGTTTGAGTATCCCTATAGTTTGTTAAGATACCTCATTAGTAATAACTAGATGGGTGCATAAAACGAGAGTAACATGCTACACACAATTATAGTTATGAGTATCTCCACTATAAATCGTCGGAAAAAACCATGGCTTGATAACAGAAACGTTTATATAGACTTATAGCAAAATCTACCATCAAAAATATCAGTCAGTGTATAAACATATCTACATACCATTATAGAAAAGTGGAAGATTTAAATAATAACCATCTACTATATATAAAAGTGATAAATGACCCTATTAACATATACAGTTATTGATGTGTGTAAATATATAAAATAAACTCTATATACAAAATAATAAAGTGCTGGTGAATATTAAATTAATCAAATTATATTCATATACATAATAACTTCATTAACATTAAATATATATAACAGTAGGCAAAATATATACAACTTAGCTATACTTAAATATAACTTAAAGCTCATATAACATAATACTAACTACTACTAGTAAATTAAATAATAATAAATAAATAATATTATATAATAACTTATAATAAATAATAATAATATATAATAATTAAAATAATAATATATAAAATATATATAAATATATATAAATTAAATAATTACGATAAATATAAATTATTATTATATATAAATTAAATTAAATTAAATTATAAAATTAAATATAAATACATAATAAAATAAATATTATTAGTAAATATAATATTTTATAAAATTTACCATAAACAATTTGAAAATATATAATTATAATTTAGATTACTCTGACAATATATTAGATCAAAATAATATTATAATAGTTGCATTGGAGTTCAATGCTACTAACTAAATTACTTGGAATAATAATTAAATATATAATTACATATTAAAAATATATAAAATTAAAATAATATGAAAAAATGATACACGTATAATCACTTTTTTACAAATGAAAATCCTATTTCAAATTCACACAAAATGTACAGGAATTAGCATATGCTCTATCTATGATTTTACAAGAAATCTGAATTTATTTAAAATATAGAAATGTAGTAGTGTTCATAAAAAAATTTATATCAAACAAATAATAATTAATTATATTAAATAATACTGAACTCAATACAGGTCTCGATGCAAAAAGATAAGTATATGGACAAAGAATAAAATAACCTTTTATTACTTACTTTTGTCTGAAAGTTTTTTGCTTGAACATGTGGAGTGATATATCGATCTTATTTTTTATAAATATCAATATTTATTAATATTAGGTGGGGATAGAAAGGGGTGAGTAGGTTTTGTTATTATATAGTAAATATTATATAATATTATATAGCTCCGAATCCAGCTCCCGCTCCAGATCCTATGTCAAACCAACTGATTTAATGTGTCACTGATGACGAGCGCTGCTTAAGCAGTGTAGTGAGGTGAGTAGATTATATAATTATACCTAGCCTACTGTTGAGTATAGGATGAGGATCAAAAGGGTTTGCTCAAGATTGTAAAATATTGATATTTATGTAAAAAACCTTGATGTGAATTAAATGTATTACCAAGAGAGAATTTAAAGCTAAAACTGTGAGAAACTGAAAAGCGTGTGATTCTACAAATGCAAATAACTGTTCTCTAAAATACCAGATTTTAACGAACTGTAAACTGCATCACTATGCAGGCTAAAACATAAAAAAATTGGCAGTCTATGGATTTAAAAATATTGAAATCGACTTGGGGTTGGGACGTAAATATACTGAAACCTTGGGATTAATAAATACGAAGTGCTCTCAAGGAATTATGGAGAAAGGGGACTTGTAAGTTGTACCACATATGTTATATTGACTCGTGAGATTGACAACTACCAAATATTTAATATCATGGGTAAATTAAATCGTGTTTTTTATATGTCACACTTTTTTGCAGTAATTGAGAGAGACGCAATTGCCTTATATTATATCAAGAAAGATTTTGTGTGCACGTATAAAGATATGTACATCGTTACATTGACGAACCTTGAAATAATTGATATATCACAGATACACCTGAAAGGGCTTGAATAATTCGAAAAGTTATGATCCTCCTAACGGTCTCCTCTTCAAGCACTATCACGCCTGCTCTATCCGATGCCAGGGCGTCATAGGCGCTAGGTCGATATGGTTTTCGTGATAAAGTGTGATCAAATGGAAATAATTATAACTGCCTGGGGGCGACTATAAATCTAGTTCAAAGCAGGATATTTGCCAACTCCTTTCACCCAGAAAAAAATAACGCACTACATAGTAATAACTCTGGAGACACAAGAAAAAAGCGTGGGCATGGATGGGGACGTCCTATATGGAGGGGACAAGATCAGAAGGCACAGCATCAATATACAGAAAATGAAGCAAAATCATAGCGCGCCCCAAGCTCTTGATATATATATATATATATATATATATATATATATATATATATATATATATATATATATTATAATATATATAGGCATTTAATTATAGTATATACGGGGATGAAATGTGACCAAAAATTAACTATACTGGTAACGAAGAATACTACGCTTATATTTCCAGTAAGAGAGTAATTAATGAAACTAATGCCCAATCACGTGTTTAACCACTTTAATAATAACATATATAATCATTAAAAAATCAACCTTCCATATCTCCTTATAGGCCAGTGAGGGTTTCCCATAAACTCTATATGTTCATAAACAAGGCAGATACTATAGCTAACCTCGTAGCCCACAGGAGTTCCTGAGTACGCCGTAATAGCAATTCTCCCTGGTCCTTATTATTCTACATGTAATGTTTCTTAACTGAAAGCTGAAATAATATTCTAGGAGTCAGAATATATATATCTCGAGTTTTAACCACAATCTATTAATACAAAAGAGCTGATGAATTAATATATAGGAATATTTATAATGGACTTATCGTCAATTATATATACTGCGTAGATAACGCATCTTTAATTATATAAACTTACCTGCTCACATAGTATGGTGATAAGTACCTAGTGTATTCATTATATTATATCAACTATCAAATATATCTAGTCACGTAACTAGCATAGTATGATATAAGCCTATTTTACTTATCACAGTGCTCAATTTAGCCCTATGCTACCAAAAGTATTTTTATATCAACTAAATTCACTTTCAACATTCGGTGAGTATTCTTTATATCACCTTTACAAGGAACCTTCTGATAGAGTTTATATTTCTTTATCCCATATACCTTATTTTCTTATTTTTCTAATAGCTTATAAAATATGAAAAACAGTCCTCATATTATAAGTGACCTAATTACTCAAATACTCAGTAGCCTTATATGGATTAATTTTTGATCCACATAGAGACCGAGGATAGAAGCTACAATCCTCACTGAGAGAAGGTGCTTAAAAAGGTTAAGTTATTATACATATCAGTTTATAAAATATATATACACGCAATAATAAGCCATAAAGTTACCAAAAGATGATTGATTACTTGGGATTATAACTTAAATAAATTGAATATAACGGTACATCAGACAAATACTAGAGAAATAATTGGGATATACTTAGACACACCTATATACCCTAAATACCTAGGACATTATCAAAATGAATTAATAAATAATCCGTATACCTAGGGCCTCAGTAATGACTTATTACTAGGCAGGCAGAGTTCACCATTATATTTATTCTGAGAATAAATCAAGTCATGACCGCAAATGACGAGTAACATTGTTATCAACCTGAAAAATTAGTAATATATCAAGATTAATACAAGATTTAGCTCATTAAAAATATATTTAAATAATATGCTACTTAGTTAAATATGCTTCTGAAGGAGAGAACATCATGTGCACTACTCATCTTCACTTCCAGACATTAATAATATTAACAAAATGTTAATATTTACTATACTAGTTACTTAAGTTATATATTTATCCACTATATTAGAACTAGCATAGACTGAATACCTATTCAATTGTGACCTCACATTTTATAGTTCAATTTATATCGCCTACGAGTATAATATTATTAATGAACGAATATACAACTCGTTCATATTAGCTACGCTGGTTATTATTATATACACAAATGACTTATTTCAATAATGATAGGTAGCTCACTAATTCATCCTCACTATAAATAAAATATAATATAGAAACAACTGAGAAAAAAAAACAGTAAAAATATATATAAATATGTATTCGAAAGTGCATGACGAAAAGCTTGTGTGTACAGGAAATCAGAATCTATAAATAATTTTTCTACTTCCAAGTTTCGTTCATATTATAACGATCAAATAAGAAAATATCCTTAGAAGAATTATTTGTTTAATAATAAATGTAATTATAATTATTATATTGTGTAATCATAAAATAATTACGAAGAAATTGGGACTACTGACGTGATATATATATATAGTTATATATAACTTAGCAAACACATACAAAAATATCCCACCTACTTACTATCACTATAGTAAAATGATTTTGTGTGATATTATGATCCTCTATTTATTGATATACAACTGGTCAAATATAAGAGTCAGAGGTTCCACTATATCATACATACTATACACGGTGGAATCCTTAGTGTTTTGATCACGCAGTGTAGTGGATCGGAGTCGGAGTGGGGTTCTCTCATGTCAAGAACTTTTCTCCGCAAACACTCAAGGCACAATTATCATAGGGTAATAAAAAAAACACACCGTGCTGGCGTCGGGCATTCAAAAGGGTAAAAAGGTAGACCTTTAAATAACCAACTTGTAAACAAAAGAAATTCCGGGAATATTTCTCATGAGAAAAGGAACTTAAGCCCGAAAGGGTTGAGAATGGAAGCGAGAATAGAAATGAAGAAAAAACAATTAAAAAAAAAAATAAAAAATTTGCCAACTTAAGAACAAACTTTCATAAAGTATTTATTGTTCTTCAAGTGTGATTGGTAATATATATTTTATGTAATGAAGCTCATATTGAATTAATAAAGCGCTTCAAGAAAGAAGTTAATTACGCTGAAATTAGTAAAAACCAGTTAGAAGATGAATACATAAATTTATTACTTAAAAATAAGGAAAAAAGTTCACTAGTCTTAAAGAAACAACCCTTCTGGTTCAAGAAAAGTGAAATTTCCCTCTATGTTGATACCTCTTTAAACTATGCCAGAATCATTCTCCCAGAACAACATATAGATGATATTATACGGATGACACATCTCCAGGGACACCTGGGGATTTCTCGATGTCTCACCGCTCTAAAAATCGACTTCGTATTCAAAAGTATGCATAAGAGAGTTAAGGCAAGGCCCTTGTAAGAAGTTGTCCTCAATGTCAAATAGGAAGACAGGACGTAGCATAACCCTATTTACGGAAAATATAAAGAAGTTTCCTACAAGTTTCAAGATTTACTGTGATATTATTGAAATTACCGGTCCTTTAAGAGGGTATAAGTACTATTAACCTCATCTGTAGGTACTGCCCATTTTGTGGCGCTTTCCCTTAAAGGGATATCATCAACCAGGAACAATGTTTAAAAACATTAATAAAATCAGTATTCGCGATGTTGTGAGTCCAAGCCAAATCTCATCACGACAAAGGAGGGAAATTTTACATCACAATTATTTGAAGTGTGTGTAACTGGTTAGGAATAATGCATACAACGACCGCTTAAGCTATTACCGTTTCAGTACAGCAAAGCGGGAGGTAACACATAAGAGGATTCTAACCATTTTAAGAACCATGCTAGCTGAACCAGGCATGGAGAGTCAAGGGTTGCTTAGACGTTTTTACTTCGTCTTGTTCGCATTCCGGCTCGCTCCTATCTCAGAATCCGGCATCTGTTCCAGCAAATTGATGTTCGGGCAAGATATTAAACATTCCTGACGCTTGATAAAGACAATTCCTGCCTCTGTTAGTATTATGATAATTAATATTGATAATACAGTACTTTTACTTCTGTTTAGGGTACTAACTTTAAGAAAAGAAAGTGTGGTCGTTCCCACGAATTTAAAAGATGCAAAATATCTACTGGTAAAGAGTCAACAGTACAACGTGGTAAGCTCTCTCCAAGATTCCACGGACCGTATAGAGTCGTCAAGATCACTAACAATAACGCTCATATTATAAAGGGAGAATAAAGTTGTAGTAGAAAATCTAAGAAATGTCAAAATTTTCTACAATCTCGTTCCTGACCCACCGGACCGCAAGAAAAACGCGGAATGAAAGAAGTAGAGAAAAGAAATGAGGAACCGAGGTAAATATCTCTTGAGGAAAATAAGAGATTAAAGACGTTATTATGGTACTTAATACGAGAACCAAAGTGGTTAAAAATGGTATTAAATAAACATATTGTAAGTTCTTTCTCCTTCCACAAGTAGTGTTTCACCTGTTCTTCCCTTTCCTCCACTTTATATTTCATGTACCCAATCGAAGGAGGGTGAAAAGTATCTCTGTGAAGTCGGAACTAGGGGCCTCACCCCTATTTCCGAAGCAGAGATCCTTTTTGCACTCAAAGGGCCACCAGTTCTAAGGTGAAATTACGATAGGGAATCCTTGTAAGACAATAGCATGCCATGTCTTAGAGTGTATGCATCTCTGTAAGGGGCTATTGCAAGCCTCATGCATATCACTTTGAATAAATGGTGGTCTGCTTCATACTTATATAATGTACTTTATTTGAAATTCAAATGTTTGGCGCCTCTTCCCTTCCCCAAGGGAAGGAGTGCCAAACAAACGAGGCTCTGATTGGTGCCTGGGTCCAGAAAGGACGCCATCAAATCACCCTCGAGAGTCTTGTAGTGAACCTCATAGCGTGAGGATGCCCTACAAAAGTTGTGAGATTTAACCAAAGGCCGGAAGGTCAATTCAGGATAGGGAATTAGTGCTCTATCATATTAGTTTTTCTGGTGTAATTCTTAATATGCTAACGCTGATATATGCCATCAATTCTTATCCAATTATTAAATGAAAATCAATATTTGTCCTTGGTATCTAACTATCAAATAAAGCAACTACGAGGAAAGTGCTCTAATTAATCCCCCCATTCTATGATTGTCTAAGTGATTTCGGCCTATATATATATATATATATATATATATATATATATATTATATATATATTATCTATATAATATAATAATATTATATATATATATATGTATATATATAATATAATATATTTTATATATATATATATTATATAATTATATATATATATATTACAACCAACTGCTTAACGTGTGAAAATGGAAGGTAATCTAATACAATCATCTCGTATTTTAAGATGTATCTACTCTTAATGTTTTACATCGGTTGGCATTCCATATTTTTGTTTTTCTCGAAGAATATTTCGAGAGTTGCTTCCTTTGCTTTTGCAGAGGAAGTTGATGATGCCTTCACCTTTCGATTTTTCTTTCCAATCCTTCTTTTCATTTTCGGCTAATTAATTCATGCTACAAGTGCTAGTGCGCAACAGAATTTCCCCGATTAACCTTCACTACACACATAGAGTACTAATAGAATACAATTACAAACCGAGTCTAAACAGGGATTTAACCGACGATAATAAATATCCTAGTGCAACTCTAGAATAAGCTGTGCAAATGTTTTTTGCGATAAGTATAAAATATTCGTTTCAATATTCGGATTAAATTTTCTAATACGAAATACGAATCAGAATAATAAAAATTGCGAATATTCTCGAAATACGACTACTGACATATGTCGGTATAAAATTTTAAATATTATTATATAATATATATATTTTATATTATATAATTATATATATATTTATATATTATATATATATATATATTATAGTTATATATATATTATATATTATATATATATATATATATAATATATTATATATTATATATATATATATTTATATATATATATATAATATATATAATAATACTATATATATATATTTATATATAGGATATATATATATATATATATATATATATAATATTAGAGAGAGAAGGAGAAGAGAGAGAGAAAGTTAACACTATCGAAAGCAATGGGGGAGATTTACGCCATTTCTTATTTTTGGGTGCTTTGGGTATATATCCTATGACACTCAAGTCCTCAATGGTTCTCTAAATGGTTAAGATATGTAGATCTTCTTCTTAAGCAGGAGTTTAGAAACTCTCCGTTCACAGCAGACCATTACTCTATTACTATTGCAGACAACACCATTTTTACATATATCTCTGTGTGTGCTAGAGAAAGAGTTCCAAATAGTGTTGTGTTTTGTGTGTCGTAGGAGGCTACTAAAAGGTACAGCGGGTAGTTCGGCTTTGGGACCCGAGTCCACTTAATTTATACCCTATGAATGTTATGCATACACTTCGAACCTGGTCGGGATCGCCGTCAAAAAAAGCCGACCTTTGGGTATTCTTCGAACTGGAATTTGAGTTGTATGCTTCGATATTGGAAGCTATAGGCAATATCGGTGAGGAGCAAAAATGTGAGAGGTGGGATGTATTAGAAAAAGGGAAAAATTTGATTTTGCTTGCCTTTGACTGAACAAAGAATGAAAAAGAAGCGGTGAGGACGAATGGTGTGAGGTTAAAATGTGTGATGCTGAATGGAGACCGTTAATAAAGAGGGGGGAGCGAAAAGAGTTGCGAATTCTGATGAGTGGCATGTGGATCAGAGCTATTGACGATTTTTTTTTTTGTTGAAGTAACAACTACATTGTTAAATTATAAGTTTCAAAGGAGAAGTTATAATTGTCGATGTAACATAAATTGAATCATCTGCACTCTTTGGATTCACTCTCCTTTGCCACCATACCTCGGAAAACGTTCATTAGACACTGTCGACCTTACAGGAACTACCAGGAACTGACATCATGCACTTACACTTTTTTGTCAAAATTTGGTTGAAGAGATTGCTCATACTCTAATCTAACAACAAAAACATGAAGTAATTAGTTACAGATCAATAATACGCATTAAGTGAGGCTTGAAACAGTGGATAGAAGATGAATTTACAAAATTTGAATGGTTAATGGTCATCATAAACTATCAATGAGGATACTTTATAAACATAATAACAGTTGTGGAAATTTAGAAAAAGAAAGAACTACACATTGACACTGACCCTTGTGTGCCATTTAGATTAGAACTATATGGGAAGTGGGTGAGATTATATATATTTTGATGTAATTTACTTTTCTAAATGTTTCAGGCAACAGAGAAAGCCCTTCTCCCAATATACAGAAATATAATAATGGGAAGATACTTTATTCAAGGGAAACCACGTCGTACGATATTATAAACATAATTTGTGAGATATTGCTAGAAATGTGAAAATACTCTTTATGAGTCGATATCCAATTCTCTCTAATAGTAATAACATGGGTGGTTTGTAAATAGGTACACGTACTTGTAGAAGGTATGATGAGAAATTTACTACATGTACGGTGTTTTAGACGCCTATATGTGGCAGATAAGAATGCTCATGGTGTCCACATTAAGCGCGCATTGATTGTGTGGAGACACATTATTGGTGTTTGTTGTGAGACTAATAACAGGTCACTACGAGTATCATACTACTACCACTGATTTTATGATAATTATGGGTTGCAAAGACTCGTGAAGAGTGAATTTATAAAATGATTATCATATATTATTGGCTTGAAAGCCAAGTCTTTTAATCAATAAGATTGTAGCGTAGTACTAATTCTCAAGGTAAGAGTCCAGAGAAGAATACATAAGCAGAGTTCATATCTGAATTATCTATATGGTCACGACATTGTAATAAGCAGAGCCTAAGTAATAATGAATGAGAATATTTATTTACCACTGAGCTAAAGTAGAATGTAAGAATGATAACAGTTTTTTTTATCATAACAGTTATCATTAAAAGAAAGAGTAATAAATAATTTTTGATTTCTACTGGACTAAATATTAAATGAAAGAATGGTTAAATATATGATGTAAATTAAATAAAATCACTTCAATCTTAAAGAAGAGAGGTGTTAGTACGTATATATCTCTAGCTTTCTTATGTGTGATAGGAATTTAGATCACTAGCGCAACATTGGGCTCACTTCATTGAATTTATGTCAAATATATATGATTGACGCTCTCACAACTAAAAGGTTCAGAAATAGAGATTGAATAGTATCATAGAGCCTATAAGTTTAGATTTAGGGAGCAACTTAAACCTGTTTGTATATCATGTTATGGTGAATAGATTACAGAAGAAATAGAGTAGTAAAAGAAGGATAGATTTAAATCTATGTCTCGTGAAGACTAGTATTAGTATATGTATGAGTTCGAATATAGGGGTGATATGTGGAACTACTCACATGGTTTTCACTACTACCATAATGAAGAGAGTTAGTACTTTACTTCTATAGAGTCGTAATAAAAACACGGTTTTTAACTCAGTACTATTACTTTTCTTAGTTGGAGTGTGTATAAGACTCATGGAAGCACTAATTGGTAGCTTTAGGTAATGAAATTAGCTACTGAGGTAATACTTTGTATGAGCTGTATAACTTACCTATATAGTAACAATTAATTTATTTTTATTCATCAGCAAATTTAAATTATTTAGAAGAAGAGGATAACGATAATAAATAGTTTAAATAAGCTTTAGTTTATAATTCATTATCTCCTATTAATGTTTACAACATTTCATCTGTGCTAAAGTAAATAAGTATAAAATAAGTCTTAAATAAACATATAGATAAAATTTATAGATAGTAAATGACCCAATTCCATGCCCAGGTATCTTTTGTAGGAATTTTATAATGCTATATTACTATATAACATTTTTAATGAGCTAAAGTTTAAATTTTTTTTGGTAGAAACGGATAAATATTGGTGTCACAAATCTTCAGGAGATACAGGAGATGATCCTATATGATAAAATATTAACTCGAATACGTACCCCGCAGTATGGACCAGATACAGTGGTAAATGAAAAGAAAACAATATAATATATCATAAGTAAGGATATTAGATTTAATAAAGGTGACTTCATACATAATTCTTATTATTATAGTATATATAGATAAAAGTGTACTCGTTAGTGGTATATAATATACATAATGATGTGAGTATTTCATTTTTTCATTTAATATTATTATAGTTCAAATTATACTATTATTGGAATTATTTAATAAAAACGCGCTAAGAAATTGTAAAGAGTTTAAATTTAAAAGCTTATAAAAGTTAAAAAGTTTACATTGAAGATAAAGCCTACTATAAAATAGTATAATCACGACTGAGTAAAGTATAATAGTAATTTATAAAAGGTGACTATTCATGCTATAATTTGATAGTAAATGTACATAAGAGTTAACTGTATAATAAAGTTAATATCATAATTACGTAGCTATAAGCGGAAAAACTATAGAAGCATGATAATAATAGCTAGAGTGTTGAGTAGTAATTGAGAGAGCGTTTGTATATAGTATACTGTTTGTTTTATTAGTATGTTATATACTTATTTATATTATATATATATATACATTAGATAAGATATATATAATAATAGTAAAATAATATTTTATTAATAACTGAGGTATATATATATACTATGTATAGTATATACTGTACTATATATATATATAGTATATATATACTATATAAATTTCCTCTATACTAAGTAGTATAGATGTATAAGTATAGTAATACTATATTATGATATTAATATGTTCAAAAGATATAGTACGATATAAGGATAATAGTAATGATAATAGAATTAATAATAAAATTGTGCTCTGCTTAATATTATAATATTAATAATATATATATATATATATATAAGAATACAATGATATATATATAATATATCTCGGATAAATTTCTCTTTAATTAGTGAGTTTAGTATATGTGAAGTCAGAAGCCGTTATGAGTAAGTATGTAAGATAGATTTTGAGCAGAGAGAATGGGTGAAAAGCAAGTAGTATTTATGAATTAACAATCATATATATACTGATGGCTTTTTTTTTCTACTCAGTTAATTAGGGTCCATATTATATAATTTGTATTGCACATGGAAATTAAGGTTTGATATATATACATATATTATAATAACTAATTTCTATGCAATATATTTTGATAACTTTTGAGTTAATAATATAATTAGTTACTAAGTATATCATGGTATATATGACTACTTGTATAATTATTTATTTATAATAAGTTATATAAAGGGATATACAAATGTGATAATCAAATTATGAATATAGGTATATAAATATATATATTGTCATCATATCTTATTTAGTAATATTGGAGAACTTTTTGCTCTATGATCCTTTGCAGTATATAATAATATGATGAATCTGTATTATATATCATATATTATAATGACTGTGTATAAACATGATGTAAGAGTAGGAGATGTATGTGATGTGAGATATAGAGTTTTAATAAGTATACTATTTGTATATATAGTATAACTATACGTTGCCTCAGTCAGAGAAATTTACAAGATTAGTAATAATTATAGCAAAGTTGATAAGTATAATATGCATACAGTAGTAATAGTATAGTAATAATGTACATAATGTATATAATTATATTTAGATAGTATTAATAATGATAAGGCGATTTGTTTTTTCCATATATTTGATTATTACACGTAGTGAATAACGCTGTCTTTGAGTGCAGATTTGAGTAAGGAGTAATCTGTTTATGTGTGACTTTATTAATGTTTTTAATTAATAATGTGGAAAAGGTCGATTTCAGTGGAGAGGATTTGTGAAAGCGGTGGAGTTATTTGCTCTAATGATGATGCAGTTTCTGTGAGATATTATACTCTTAGATAGATATATAAATATAATAACTTACACTAATCCAAAGATGCAGAAGATCTTTATTAAAAGTGTATCATAGCATAAGTTATGGAGGTGTGTGTCTCTTCAATTGGTGTGCAATTTTTTATGACACACATATTAGTGGTGATACTCCACTATATTACAGGAGAGATGCTCACGTTTATTACACATAATGAGATAGATTGATCTACCAGCTTTGCATTCGCCACATAGGTTCCATCATAGATAGTGGGCCCGAATAATTTCTCATAACAAACATTAGAGTCTCTGTATTAGAAATGTTTTGAGATATTTATTACTGTAGAAGAGAGAAAATAAATCGTGGTGTAGAAAAATACATTATATAAAGGAGCTGCCAAGGATAGTAATAATGACCCACTCTTTGGCCCTAATAGAAGCGGAATTTGTTCGTGCCCTAGGTTGGTAGTCCTGAAAACAAATTAGTAGTTCAATGTACTGTGAATTGAATAGATCGGTCTTAATTCTATTTGCTTATTTATAAATAGGTAATGCTCGAAGTTTCGAGATGAACAAAAATGTAATGAAGTCGCGCTTATTCTGTATAGGGAAACGGTTATATTGTCATAGTCGCCCAGACCTATGTTATTATTTCTTATTTATCTAGATTGTAGACATATCCAGCAATTGGCGAAATTGACGCTTGACGAGATCACGGTAGGCATATTCTTTAGTAAGCTCGCCGGATTTTCGGTGCACACCGCATGTGTTTATTATGAGGGTCTCATAGAAGTTGGGACGGAGCGACATCCGTCTTGTTATGTGATTAGATCTATCGTTTGAATATGCATGGGTAAAAGTAGCCTATGCAGTTGTCAGATGAGGCAATATATCTAGTTAGGAATCATAATTTCTTTTCAGGAGTCAAGGAGTGCTTCGTTAAACAAATGAAGAGTGATCTTCATGAGAAGAGAAATTAAAGTATTATTTTTAAATTTTTAAAAGTTAAAGAGAAAAAATTTGGTTAATGTTGCTCTACGTTCTACTAACCTTTTCCTTTAATCATGTTTATATTTTCTGAGTTTGTGCCTTTTATAATTTTCATTTATATAGATATTATGAAAAGCAGAGATTATCCGACCGAATCGTCAAATCCAGCGGAAGTTAGAAAGTCGGACTTAGCAGAGTCTTTCGGTGCAACTCGCATCCCCTAACAATTTATGTTCAAAGGGAGAAGGCGACGAATTCTCTTTCTCTTTACATAATATTCTCTCCATGGAAATCATTTACACAAGCTTTGTTCTATAAAATTTAGTAAGGCAGGCATGTTGATCTAAATTGCGAACCATATAATAGTATACTTAATAAAGAAAGAATGTTCAGATTTGACATGGAAGGAGAAACAACCGAAAAAGCCGTTTGAGCTTGTTAAAAGAGGAAATTGGTGGTTCACGTCAGTTAAACTTTCGCCAGATTATCCAAGCATTTTTTATAGTCTGTCAAATGAAATTTGTCGATACATATAAGTATAAGAGGTTTGTTATCAATTGTCAAGGACGGGCAAAGAGGAGAAGCCGTTGTCTTTTGTTTCAAGAGTGTTAAGAGGGCAGTGAACTTCAACTATGGATGATTATAGAAAAGGAATGGTCTGGGTTTGCTGTTGTCCTTCTCACTGACAAGTGAAGTTTAAAATACGGTGTTTGGTTATTCCATCACCATATTAACTGATAATCAAGTCTCTATGCTAAATATTGTCGCAACAAAACAACAAAACGGGACGCTTAGCCGCGTTGGAAATTTTGTGATTCGCTTGAATTGAAGAGTGCAGAGTGATCCAATATTTTACATTTTGGGACCCATTTTAGGCCGCCAACGCGTGAAAAATTGGACATCAAATTCGGAATTATCAGCGAGCCGATTTTGGAACACCAAATGTAGCTTTTTTTTGGCCTCTAAATCGTTGTTTTCCGCCGTTTAACGTCATAGAGTCTGTTAGCATTTTTTTTCAAAATATTGTTTTCAAATTTTTCAAAACCCATGTTTTTGACATATGTCGTATCAACTTCAGAACTGTGAGATGGATGTGTTAAATGACTTCACATTGAAACTTGCAGAGTTGACATTGTTTTACGTTACAAAATGCACTGATGTTATTTTTTTCGATTTTTTGAGTTTTGGTGCTCAGCGTTGATCACATTTCCAAGACGCACTTTTTTTTGGATTGTTGAAATGGAAAAATGAATTGGCGATACTTTTTTATCTTTTTGGGCGACGTGGAAAGTGAAATTTTCAGGGCATATGTATCCAAGAGAGAGGGACATTTTTTACTTAGATAATGTTCTTTGTAGATGCATTAGTTTTGGATTTTCTTCATGGACAGGGATTTTTAAAAAAAAAAATTTTTTGGGAAATTTTTTTAAAAAATTTGTCTTTGAGTATAAAAAAAATTATCTAAGTAAAAAAGGTCTATATCGCCCAACTATACAAGCCCAAGCTGGCTAAAGTAATAAGTTATTTCGATAAGTAGATAAAAAAAATATTCTCAAGTATTTCACTTTTTCAAAAAACTTATTGAAAAAAGTGAAACATTAAGATATTTTTTTTTTTCTCAGCCTATCCGATCAACATCAAATTTTAGGGGCTTGTATAGTAGTGTCACTATTTCGACCTTTCTTTTTTACTTTCAGATATTTTTTTGTATACTCAAAGAAAAATTTTTAAAAAAAATTTTACGCGAAGAATTTTTTTTTTGAAAATTTGGGTTCCATGAAGAAAATGCCAAAACTAATGGCATATCACACGAGAATTATCTAAGTAAAATGTGCATCTTCCCCCGACTACATAATGCCCTGAAAATTTCATGCCGACCATAAAATAAAAAATTATGTCGCGAATTTTTCCATTTCAAAATCCCAAAAAAAAGTGGCGTTTTGGGAAAAGGTTTGGACAATCGCTCGAGAAAAACTTCAAAAATCGTAAAAAATATATCAGTTGCATTTTGTAGGTCAAAATTGGGACCCATGCTATGCATATTTCAAGTTTGAAGTCCTTTTGAAAAAAAAATTCTGGAGAGTTGATACGAAAAATGTCAAAACATGGTTTTGAAAAATTGAAAATTTTTGAAAAAATGACTACAGAGCACAGAAAAACACACCGGAAAACAATGGTCGTGTTTTAGAAGTTTGTGTCCTGCGGACATAATTAATGTTTCTACAGAGTTTTGGTGTTTTTGAAGGGTCAAAATCGCGCTGGATAAGTTCGAATTTTATGGTCATTTCAGGTGGGGCTAAAAATGGGGTCCCAACATCTAAAATAATTGGGATCATGCGACATTATAGCTTTTCACAACTATTAAGTAATAAGACAGGAAATAACAAATTTATAGCCGCCTGACTATTTGAGGCGTAGGCACCGGCAGCAAAAGCACCAAATGTTTATATTTCTTAGAGGAGAAAAGATACCAACAGTATAAGGTCCAAGAAAAGATTTTAGTTTTAACGAAAGGAAACACTTTTAATGGGGAACAAGAAGAATTGCCCGCTAGACTTGAAAAGAATAGTTAACGTGGGGCTAAGGAAGACCCAACGCAGAGTACCTTATCACACATTTTTCCAGAAGAAATGGCTGTACTATGCAACTAGAAAGAAACCCTTAGTGTAATACAAAGTACCCACGATAGCATGATCTACTACTCAGTTAATAGATCAATGCCATTGCTTCCAACTTGGAAAGGTGGCATGGGAGGACAGCAAAGGGGGGAAACCCTTTTGAAAAAGCGCGTTAGACGAGAGGATACGTTTTTCCCTCAATTTAAGTAAGTTTAGCTAAAGGAGTACTGTTGCTCAGTGCGTGTCTTGTAGGCTAAAGGTTAACGGTCCTAGACCGTCCAAAAGCCAGAAGATCGAAAACAGATGGAGGCCCTCTTCCCTAACCTGGTCCATTTTCTAGAGGTAACAACGGTAGGAAGATAGGAAAACTTCCCACATGTTCAATTTCAGGAGCCAAAACACCTTCGTGGTTTCAGGATGTTGACTCGATACTGCGAATTAGTTGCATGTAAGACAAGAACGAGCCAAGAATTTGCTCAAACTTTACAAGAAAGAGTAAATAATGGTCGGCATTCGAGCCCAGAAATTTTAGCCTCGGGTAATGCCCCAGAATTCACTTCACTTGCTTTCAAAGAGCTATGGTAAAGCTTGGAGGATAAAAAAGGTTAATATTCTTGCCCTACAAACCAAAGTCATAAAGATGGTTGTAGTGAAGAATTTGAAGTGCAGATATTGAAAATTCTCCGTCGATTTCCGTAAAGGAAGATCATAGTAGATCTGGTCAGAAAATACCTATCTTATGTGCCAAATAGCTTGAATTCAACACGATCGTATATGATCAATTGGATCATCTCACACCGGTTTTTGGTCCTGGCATGGATATGTAGGAAGCGAGCTTCCCTCACGAGATGCCGTGATTATGTGTCTCCTCCTTTACAAACATAAATCGGAAATAAGAAGAATGCATAATCAGTGAGGTAGATGTGTAGGTGGATAAAGAATGGAAGCAATAAGAGGCTTAGCAAGAGAAAGTCTAGAGAAGGAAACAATTAAGAGCTATGGAACAAGCAAACACAAAACGATGTGCCACATCAAAGAGAATTAAGAGGTGGAGATTTATGTTGTTGCGTTAAATGCGTTAAAGAAAGCCAGAACAAAGTGTGCTAAATTGAACAAAAAGATTATGAACAGGTCCTTTTATTGTAAACAATAAGGAGGCCAAATAGCCTTATGATTCCGTGTTTAAATTCAAAAAAATTAATTTTGTCCGGTTCACCGGATAGCTAATGTAAAAATAATTCCAGTAGAAAGATTACAGAATCATCATTTTTCATTTGGATAATATAACCAGGACACTTTTGGGACAATCCAGAAATGACAAATTCCAAGGAATAGCATTGGAGGTCCCGCAGAAAGGTTACAACAGAAAGAACAAGTATGGAACGGAAGAACGTATATCGACAGGTAGAAGATTCAATGAATTCCAACACACTTCTTGCGTGGATTCGCCCCCTAATTTTGTATGAATGAACAATATGTTATAGTGCCAGGAGGATTCAAACAGCAAGAACAAAAGAATCGCTGGTAATGTAGAAAACCAAACTTCTTGTATCAAAGAATTACCGGGATTATCCTCAAGGTAGTAGATTGATTTAAAATTCTAAGACTGCAGCAAACAAGAATCAGTAAGAGGAATATACGACCGTGTCTATCAACCCAATTCAGACAAGAGGAGTATCATATATTTGACAGTTCTGAAACGGGAGGAAACAGGCCTGTCAATTGCAGAAGTACACAGAGGATGCTTTGGTAAACATTTGAGATGGGAACTGTAAAGGGATAATGTGCCAAGTTCTGAAGGCACTTCCAAAGATAATGAGTAACCCTTCCAGAAAGAAATTATGGGATATTGTCAACATCTGCAGTGAGCAAAGAGATGATAGAAAAGAAGATCCGTGTATAGACTCACCAAGCAATTCAGAGGTCCGAGGGATGTGGAACTGAGGGTTAAACAAAGAAGCAACAAGGCAAAAGGGAGCAAGAATCTCTCCACCTCTAGCACAGATCACCGAAGAACTGATAAGACAAAGAGTCGTCTGAACAAGTGTTGAGAGACCTTCGGACAGCTTGTTTTGGTTGTCATTAGAGATGACTAGAAGGAAATACACTGCCGCACTACTTGCTCCTAGAAATAGTTAAACATCTGCGTGTATTGTAGGTACGTAATGGGAGGAATTTTTGTCAATAGAATATTTGGATTTCTTTTATTTTAATTGTGTATTAGGTTAAGTTTTTTATATGTTTCTATTGACAAAATATAGTTTACACAAAACAGATGTTTGACACTTGATACTTTTCTATTCTTGAATTCTTTTAAGTATAAGTTCCATATTTTTATTATGTCCGTTCTGAAATTCGGAAAAAAATTTTTTTTACTGCCTGATAGGGGTCTTCTCTTTTCTTCTTTTTGAAACTAAAAAAAGAAAAAAACCATAAAAAGAAAAAATTCATTTTAAGAACTTTTATATAGCTTTTATTTTTTATTTAGTAATAGTTTTTATTTTATTTTTTTATTTTAAAAAGAAAAACAAAATAAATGAAAAATTTACGTTTTAATATTAGAATAATACAAATAATTAGATACTTTCATTCTTGAAAAGCCTCTGGTTTTAATTAATTTTAATTGAAGATTTAACCTTTAAGCTATATAATTAGCTTGCTTTTATTTTTAATTTTTAATCTTAATATTAATGTAGCCTTAGAAATTGAAATTGCAGCTTGCTTTTATTTTTAATTTTGATTTTAATTCAGAATTAGCTTATGTAAATTGAGTTTTGAATTAATATTGATTAGCCTGATCAGCTTTTATTGATATTAATTAGCCTTCATGTATAATAATTTTCATTTTAATTTTCAATTTTAATTATAGATCAGAGTGTTGGAAAGGATTTACTTATTCTTTAGTTTATTATCCAAGATCAATAAACTTAATTTCATTAATTTAATTGAAGTTATTTTATTTTAATTTTTGATTTCATTAATTAAAAATTATTTCAGAGAAAAATATCAAACTTGATTCCAGATTGTTAAATTTTAAAGTTACGTAATTCTAGTATAGATGATAGGTAATTAAAAAGCAATTTATACATTTAGATTAATTAATTTGATAATTTTACTTTAATAAAACGGCGACTTCTCAGTTATTATTAAATTCGAAGTAATAATTCATTTGCAGAATGTCAATGAAAAATGTCGTCAGTTTTTGCATTACTTTCTTTACCTGCATCTTCTCATCTTCATAAGACATTAATGAAGAGACAAGAGTACTGCCAGGTAATCATTTTGTATTCACTCCGGTGAATAAATTCAGTAGAAGGTTTAATCTTATGACTTGATTGTATCTTTAAAATGCCCATCAGAAATTAAAACCACTATTTATAGAACCACTAAAATGATAGATACTTTAAAAGATAAATTTTTGCCTGCGATTCAATGATAATTTTATTAATATTTCCATAAACCAACGAGCGCATAAATGGGAATTTCAACTCATTAAAAATTAGAACTAAAGTAATATCCTTAAATTAGCTGAACTTAAAAAGCTACAAATGGATTCACTCCCGAAGCTAGATATACAAGCAGCTTGTTTCGAATTAGGGAGGAGAATTCTTAAATATTTTATTTGGACCGAGCTACTAATAAACAATTGAAGATTTTTGAGAAAAAAGAGATACAATAAGAACGATTTTCTCAAACACTTTAAAGTTAAGTTAATGAATTGAAGAACAATTAAAGTCAAATACCCGAACATTAAGGGCATCATCAAATTAGCTTACAAAAATTAATGAAATTCAAAACAGATCACTTGCTACCCACAACATACTTAATCAGCAACTAGGTAGTATCAAATCAATACTTACATTAGTTGAACATTTCATTAACAGTATTTACAATGATAAATCAATTAGTTATCACCTCAATTGGCAAATTAAAAGCTAAAACATAGATAACTAATTATTCAACTTTAGCTCACCCATCTTTTTTGTTACCATATCATACTAGAGGAATGAGACAAAAACCGACAAAACTACATCCTATCATAACCATTGAGAAGCGAACAACAATATCGATCACCATTCATTTTTGACTATACTCCATGGATATAGAAATCAACCACTAATCCATTGAAATTAATTCATTTAATTCCATTCATTTCAAATAGAAATTTATTTCATATAAGTTTAATTCTTCCCGCACATTCATTCCATTTAATGAAACGTTCGTTCGAATAATGTATAATACACGGAAATATACTTATTTGCGGAGTAACAAGGAACGTTATTAATATGCTTATTTACGGAAAAAAAGTTACACCTATTGTCGTAACATTGGGAAAACAGCATTTTGCCCTCAATCACCAACTTTTACATCTGTGGATGACAAAAACATGCTTGCTTTCGTTTGCTTAAGTATACTAATAATTTTGCTCATCATGTCCTATATACTAATCTTTAAATCTAAAAGAATCCCTTCACTAGTACCTACGACATTTCGACTATTTATTCTTATTGCAGAATGAAAATCGAGAGCTTCTTATATCCTGCGAAGCCCCAATTCAGTACAGCCATATAAAATAAGCTTTATTTTTAATATTCTCAGCCGTATCAGCATCAGCCTAATTATCAATTTAAAAAGCCCATTCATTTAGAGAAAAATATTTCATTAAACGTTCGCAGTATAAACAGAGTTTGTTTGTTT